>JAIQCU010001575.1:0-18595 GCA_022114935.1 Leptestheria dahalacensis
CAAATAAGCAATTAACCATGATGGGGTAATTTAATGATATGTTATAATTGTAAATTCATTTTGTACTTAATTGACAAAACATTGGTAAACCAATACCTCTGTCTAATTTATAGTAATGAAATTAAATTATAACTGAGTGGTAATGTAATTAAGTTATGGTATGATTATTTGTGATAATTATGTATCTGGATATTATTATTATTTTTCAACATTGAAAATAAGGATGTTAAGCATGACTTGTCGAGCTCCGATCTTGCTGACTCACGATGATAATTCTTGATAATCGAGGGGGTTCGTAACTCCTTTAATTCATTTACCTACATTAATTTGTAACCGGACCGGATGATATTTAAATTAACACCTTGTAAATTAACTTTAATTTCTACACTTCGACTTACGTCAGTATTACCTTCTCTTCTAATCACTTGATTAATCAGACAAGTTTTAAAATTTAGACGGTCTTACACAGTTCCTGATCACGTGGACCTTAGTGTGTCAGTTCATCCTTATCGCTGAATTACACACATGGCATCTGCACGATGACGAACTCATGAGACTGATAACGTAACATCGAATCATAACATGTGCAATACCTGAAAGCTTAATTATCACACCCAGAATTTGTTCAAAAAAATTAAATGAGAATGCGATAAAAGTTAATTAAAACACTTATATTGGTTTTGTAATTAAGTTAATACATTAATTCATGTCTGCCGTATAGTTAATGAACATATAGCTATCATAATTGTTATTCATTTTGAAGGTTATTAAATTACTATTCAAGTTTATAACTCATTAAATCAATTAGGAATATACTTTAAGTGTTATTACGTTTGAAGGTTTTACGATGGTTAAGATAAGTTGGTCTGTGCGCGAAAGTTGGACACTCGGCTTGTCGAGAGTGAGAACGCGGACGCGGAAAAGAAAGTGAGAGTTTTTGACGGTTTCACATGTCCTTGGAAGTCTGAAACCTTTCTGTTCAACACGACAACCGGGGAATTAATTAAATATTATACAATAGTATTCAATTTAATGTATTTCGTATAATTTGGCATTGTTATATAAGACCCCAGGCAATAAAACCTGCTGAACGAACTACTGCTAACCGTCTGCCTACTGGATTTGGGCGAAAATCAGCAGTTTCAGTAGTTTCAGCAGTTCTTGCCTCCTTAACCATAGACTGGAAGCAGAGCTGTTGGAATGGAATCGGTTAAGACTGCTGAATTGATGAACTCCGATAAGGCTACAAGATCACATAAGACGATATAAGGGTTGCCAATAAGCGTGGAATTCGATATCGAGTCGGATTTGGATGTAACTAAATTACAAACAACCCGGTGACAGATACCACGTATGTCTGTAAATTATTACAAAATTATCGTTTAAGTTAATATGAATATAATCAGTTACGTATCAAATTGATTTGTCGTCTAATACAATTAAGCTATTGTTGTCATTGTATGGATATTATAATATTAGAATAAATCCGGAATATTTTTAAAATATCATTATTTAAATTTATCTTGTTTTGTTATTGTTGATGTATTTAAGGTTTCACAAGGGCCGGTTCGATAAAGTTTCCGCATGAAGAAGACAGACGTGGAAACTTTCTTAACCCAGTTCCGATTATAAACGAGTAATTTTTTTTTAATAAAAATGAATTTAGTTTCTTTTTTGTCCGTCTCAGCACAAATAGCCACAGTTTCACTTGGAGCGTTCCCGGCGACGCACTTGATACTGAATGGACCACATGGCGCTTCTCGCCACATTGACCACTTTCGCTTTTCCAACCGCACAATCGCAGGCGATAGCTTTAGAACAATTTTACAAAGTTGAGTAGTGACAGCCTTTCTTTACAGATGTATACACTGGAAGTAACATGAATTGCAGGTTATAATACTATTACCCATCTGTCTGGCTGTATGTAGGTCTATCCATCTCTCTATCTGACTATCTTCGTATCCTTCTATCTATTTACCTGCCTATCATTCTATCTATCTAATTATATGTCTGTCTATCTGCCTCCCCATCTCTCTATCTTTCTGTCTTTATATCTGGGTATCTATCTTATCTTCCGACCTATCAATCTCTAAATCTATTGTCAATCTATCTATCTATACATCTATCTATCCGTCTAGCTATCTACCTACTTATCTATCTATCTATTTATCTCTCTACCTCTCTATCTATCTATCTATAAATATGTAAATCTATCATCAGTCTATCAATCTATTTATCTCTCTGTCTGCATATCCGTAATATATCTACATATGTACGTATCTATCTATCTGACTATCTCCTATCTATCTTCCATTCTATCTACCTATTGAAATCTCTGTCTATATATATGCCTATCTATCTATCTATCTATCTATCTTCCTTTCTATCTACCAAACTATCTCTCTGTCCATCCTGTCCCTATCCCATCCCATCCATATCCATAATATATCTATGTATCTACATATCTATGTCTATCAATCGACCTCTCCATCTCTCTATCTATCTTCGTATCTCCCATCTGTCCGATCTACCTATCTACTTAGTTCATCTCTCTACCTCTGTATGTATCTATCTGTCTGACTATCATCTTTCAATCAATCAATCAGTCAATCAATCAATCAATCAATCAATCAATCAATCAATCAATCAATCTATCTATCTGTCTATCTATCTATCTATCTGTCTATCTATCTATCTATTTAACCATCAACAGTTATAAAGAACTGTAGGGCTAGGGGTTCTGAGTTGACGCTACCTCGACGTTTCGAAAACAAGCGTACACGTGTGAGTGACATGAACCTACAAACAATGCCTTCTCACTTGTTCAATAGTACGTGATTCATATACAGGTTGTCATACAAATCATATCTTAACCAGTCTACACGATTCCAAAACAACAGAGATAAACCAACATAATACTCAGAATGATACACTTTCCATGAATGTGCGAACCTCAAGAACTATTTGACACATCTCAGCAGATTGACCCCGGTTGACCCAGATTGATGTTGTAACCCCGTTTTACTTAATTCTTCAAACATGTAATCCAAGTTTTTAGTACATCATAATAAAATGATACAGTAAAGACGAAAATTAACCTCATCTTTAAACTTAAATGAGTTAATTCGAAATCATCGTTATAACCATACTCAGCTTTTAGTTGTCTTTAAAACAGATCTTACAGACTGTGTTGTGAAAGCAATTGCCCAACTGATATTTGCCAGGGAACGTGCTGTATGTTTGCATCTAGGAAACCCAAAAATATAAATGATCGCATGCGCTTCTTTTGGCCGTAAGCCCAGCTCTATGGACTCGCTGTGCACCACTTCCAGGTTTCTGCATCTACACCCGTAAAGATTCCCTGTCGCCGGTGGTAGACTTTCCATTTCGCAATGTTTGTCTGCGTCCGACTTTGCTTCAAAAAATAAAAAAAATATTGCTGAGGAAAAATAGACAAAGAATTCAGATAACCAGGAATACAATGTTAAACAGAAAGCTTTAATTAATACTTACAACATATTAAAAACGTCGAATTCCAATCAAGATTCTAAATATCTACCACTGTCTCATTAAAACCAGAATTAAATGACTGAAAATAATTTATTATAAGTAGACTTATCACTACGAAATACGAAGAAATTTACCCAATAAGTAAAGAATAAGAAATACAACTAACCAATTATAAGATAGTTTCGCAGACCTCCTTTAAAAAAATCACGACACAGAAATACAACACGACTTTCTTGCTAAATCAATACAACGCATGTCATATCCAATTCCACACCAAGGTCTGTTCAAAAGTTTGTCCGACTTTGACCCCGGAAAAACAGATACCGAGTTCGATAAGCCAACACGCGTATCATCATTCTCAAAAGCAAACTTGCAAAACAGTTACAGTTAAATACAAGTAAATTAAAACTAATTCGATCTCTAATTTTACTATGTGCTCGCTTATGTTTCAGTACTGTTATAAACAGTACACTTTAAAACGACTAACAGGTTAGGAGATATAGCGTTTGTGTTACACGTATTGAATCTTACGTAATTATATTAGAACTAACTATACAGTCAAAAGCTGGGGAAAAGTTGATTGCTTATAGCTCCCAAGTTTTCAAAGTCAGAAAATCCCAAAAAATACTGAGTATAGAACTGGTAGTACTTTGTGCGCTAGCAAAGTTTCATTTAAAACGGGTTGTTAGTTTGGCCAGAATAAAATCCTAAAGTATAAGAATTACTATAATTCTTTACCGTTCATGACCCTTCTTTTTGCTCTAGACGGTACATGCTATTTAAGATTATTTTATCGGATATCATTGTTCATTGTTCTATTAATAGAAACGGATAAGTTGAACAGGTAAAGTGCTAACTGTAATTTGATGTTATTTAAGTTAACTGCTTTAATTCAACCTGTTAACTAAAATTAAATTCATTTTTGCTTCGTTCTTACTATTAACACACATTTCTATGATTTAGCTATTAAACATTACAGTTGTAAATAAGCAATAAGATAAAACATTACATTTAATGTATTACGTGTTTTACATATATTTATTATATTACAAAGTAAACTGAACGATCTGTACATTTTAATTGCCGTTCATTATGATGTAAGTGTAATATTTCAAATTTTATACTAATTAAAGTTTAAGAAGCCCAGTTGCAAAAAAATCAGTAGGTCTGTCAGCAGTTCAACCATCTCTGGTTCCAGTCTGGGTTTTACTTCTGGAGGCAGGAGCTACTGGAACGATTGATACTTGCCCAAATCCAGCTGGCAGACGGTTAGCAGTAGGTCGTTCAGCAGCTCCTCGACCTATTGGTTTATTACTTGAAGTTTAACTGCTATAGTTCAATCTATTAACCGATATTATTGTAACTCGATAATTGCACGATACCTTTCTGATGTATAACGCGGTAAGCATTACTGTTCGAATGGCAATTTCCAAAGTTCATAAAAGGTAAAACACCGTTCGCTGAGATTCTAGAGAGATCCAGGTCAATGTCAGGTTGAAAACCGGCCGGTAGATCCGTCTAACATCCGGTCATTAAAAAAGAAGAATACCGGACTGAACTTTCCCTTCTCTCTGGGTCCTGCTGTGACGTCAATAGAGTTCGCCCTCCCCCGGCTCCTTTTAAAATGGATTCTGTTCAACGAATCAAATTTGATTTCAATCAGTAGTTAGGATTAAATTTATAAGTTACTGGTAGAGTAAAAGGTAATTTAATTTAGGTTTTATAACATAGTTATTATTTCTTGTACCTTTTTTATAAAATTAAAAGTTCATTAAATTTTATAAATATCTTTATTAGCCGTTATACTTAAAGATAATTGGTGATCAGAGGTAAGCCAGGAAAGACATAAATACTGCAAATAAAAAATAAATTAATTAGGTTAAAACTAAATGCAATACACATTTACACATATCTGAAATTATTGATATAACTATACCATAAACACAATCATATAAACCAACAAATTAGATTAATTTGTTATATAAGAATATAAAACCTAGTTTAACAAGTCTCGCTGCTGCAATGCACTATTAATTTCAATCGCGTATTTTTAATATTTTAGAACAGCCTTTTACTCAAATTTAAGTAACTGTAATTAGGTAAACTGTTAAAACACCTTACTTAATATCGGTTATAATCCAATATGAAATTAGTATCTAGCTCCTGTTACCATGGATAAAAATCACACGAACCAATTAAAGGAAACTGTAATTAAAGGGGTAAACTGATGTAAATCCAACATATAAAAAACCGCTTTCATTAGAGTTGTGCTATAACCATTAATTACACGTCTTAACCGCATACTCCAATTAGTAACTTATCAATTAAATTAATTCTAATATAACTAAACAAAATATAATTCACGATAAGCTAACATCAGACTGGCGGGGACTCTTCGGCCTGCGGCAATATCTGAAAACTCATTAGCGATAAAATGGACGCGAAAGAAAGGCGAAACGCGCGCTCTCTGCTTGGGGTCAATGCAGTTTCCAAGTAGTGTTGATTCTAAGAATGAACATACCGACTGGGGGAAAACCAGCGAACCGCCGGCGGGGATTTCTCGCATACGTGCTTACATAAATATCTCGAGCGAGAACCAGTCTTGTGGGGAAAACACACGCACCGTCCTTTGTTTTTTTTTTCGAGGAAAAAAAAGAAATAAATCACATATTCAAATGAGAAAATACGATAGTGGTTAATAACAGCCTAGTCATTTTAATCTAATTTATATTTACATAACAAAATACCCTCAGACTGCAATCCTATAATATTCTACAAAGAAATACGACATAAAAAACGATTAAAATTAATTTATCAAGTTGATATCAGTTGATCAAGTTAGGCTCAAATCACATATATAAAAAAAAATATATAAATATAAAAATTCTTTATTAAAAAAAAATAATCATACTTGCCGGGTAAATGCAAAATTACACTTGAGGGAAAAAACAAGAATAATCAGGTTGGAGTAATATTTCGCAGGCCCCAGATTTCGGTCTGTGCATCGCAGTACTTGGCCGAAGAGGCGCGCCGTTCACCTGCAAGTAAATTTTAATAAAATTAATAATAGTAAGATAATAAAGTAATAATTGAAAAAAAAGTACAAGGACGGAGGGTAACTGACCAAATTCGACTTATCCTAAGTTTACGTACTGGAAGAACATGGACAATCCCATATCTGCAGAACCTGGTTTCTTTTATCACACTTTTGAGGAGTTCTGTCGCCCCGAGGAAGCTCGATCACCTGCGCGTTACCCGGCGCAGCAATGGTCAAACCGCTTCTTGTTTTCACTGGCCTCCTGTAAATATACATGTATAAGTAATAACAGAATATTACATATTATTTCACTGGTTTGTTACCATACGTAGACCGTTTTTTTTTTACCACAGTCTAATGAAGAATGAACATGCGAACAGACAATTACGCTAAGTAACACAATACATAGTATATAATACGTAATTTATAATAATATCTAAATATATGCAAAATATTCGAATATAATAATAGAACTGGTGAGTATAAACAACATACCATGGCGCTGGTATACTGATGGTACATCCAGCAACAAACCCGCCTCGGTTCCACTGCTCTTCACTGAAAACCAATGTTATTCTTTCAGAGTCCGCGGCATCACACCGGCCCTCACACTCGACAACAACCGTAGAGAAGATGCGTTTCAGCGCAGTGACCTGTAATACAAGATCTGTGTCGTCCGTATCGCGTGTGTCGTCTGGACCGACATGTTCGTTGTGGTGATCTTTCAGCCGACGTTCGTATCTCCTTTTTTTAATGGCTTTCACCACCTTGAGAGCTAAACCGCTGAAATTAAAACAAAATTGTAGCAATTATTTAAAAAAATAGCAAGGATTTGAATTCCTATACTGATGGCTTCGCTCTTCAAAAAATGGGGAAACTAACTAAGAAAAACAGGTGTTTACCCTTTCTTGTAATGTTTTCTTTTCTGACGGTTTTTGCTGGAATCGTGCTGAGTGGGTTCTGGACTACGATCGAGATTCGCAGAAGACTCGCCCGAACTGCAGATCGATACTGCTTGAGTGTACGGCGGGACAACTGACAGCACTGGCTCGTCTACATTTCCATCGTCTTCAACATCCTGCCAATCGAATTCACTTTAGTCAACACTGATTTTGAGACGATACTGATCGGTTTTTGGTTTTACCTCAACTGAAAGGCTAGATTCGTCACTCTCCGACAGCGAGGGCAAAGACTCTGTGATACTGATGATAGTATCGTTGAGGATGGACGGAGCTGGCGGGGACAGTGAACTTATTTCAATGTGTGTTGCCTGCGACAAGCTGTCAAGACACCTTCCTCTTACTCTTTTTAGGACGGGGGATTTTGCGGGTGTTAAAGTTAGTTGGCTGATGACGGGACTGCTGCTTCTCGACGGACTGGATTCTCTCCATGAGATGGGGCTTACGGTGCTGATTCTGTCGTGGAATGCGCGTTTGGATTTGGCAGTCAGCACGGGCGACGACTGGGTGAAGTCAAATTGACTACATGTGGTGCCGCTCATTGTCACAACAACAGTTGGCAAAGTGGACTTTCATCAAGTTAGCAGCCTTCTAAAACAGCAAACCAAAAGCAAATTTTGTCAACTTATAATATAATATAAAAATTATTCCAAAGTTATCTACCATACCAATCAAAGCCGTACTTCAGTTAATTTCAAATTCCATAAATAAAAATTACAGCACGTGTCTTGGACACCCTTGTTTTCATGTCGATAACAAAACTTGTCATTTTGAATCCAAATTTCATTGGAGTGCCATCTAGCGGGAATATTCAAAACCTGGTTACGTAATAATTCTCTATTCAGACATTAAGAAAGCTATACCTGAAGCATAAAATAGCCTTTCTGTCGAAGAAGTAGATAAAAGTATTTATTTATTTGATTATTAGATAAAGTTAGTAAAGCTGTATAGAGGGAGTTGTGTTCCAATTCCCGGTGAATAGTGTTTCCGCTTACAAGCTTTCAACTCGGGTTATGTTCGCCGCATCACTTCGTATTTTCATTTCAAAAAAGATGAAATAAGCTATTCATATTTCTGTAATAATATTACTGTTTAGCACATTTTGTTTAATTACGTCGATGCGGATGGAGTATTGCCATTGCATCGATTTCAGATGAGTAAAAAAGAAAGTGGAAGCACTTTTTAGATATGGTTTGTTTGGTAAAGCAGCTTGGATGTTGGAAGAAGTAAATCATGGTGGGAGCTTCGTGAAAGGCCATTCTCAATTGTTGCGCTTTAATTAGCCTTTGTTATGCAAGTGTCTGATTGCTGGCCCAGTACGTCTATCCGCCCTACTACCGGCCTTTGATTAGGCGCAACCAAAATAGGAAATCTAGCTACAACAAGTAACTCTCAGTGGGCCGGGTCGACTCCGCCGACTGCGTCCCTACAACAAACCGCAGCTACCGTGGCTTCCAAAGGCGCTCGAAGCCCTAATGTTGTCAACGAGTCTCCCAAGAAATCGGTATTTACTTTACACTTAACCGCATTCAGTCAAGTTCCCGCCTTTTCTTCAATCGCGATCCTGCTCGGTCGTTTGAAAATCTGCAACTCGACAACTTTCTCGTCGGAACACGGAAGTTGAAAGATGGAATAACTTCTGGACGTGCAGTTTTGTGCTTTTCTTTATTAATCCTAATTTATACTTTGGATTGGATATTAAATGAAGCATTTCTGCAGTTGTGTTGTTAAAAACATGTTGTGAAGTTAACGTGTGTCGTGTTTGCTTGAAGGACTCTTATGCGGGGGACTCTACGCCACAGAGAAATCCACCGTACTCGTGGGCTTGGGCGACCGTCATGGGCTGCTTCAGCCGTGGCAACTCGAAATCCGATCCCGAGGAGAAGCAGCGCATCAAGACCATCAACAAGGAGATCAACCAGCAGATTCAGCGTGACAAGCAGCTCTACAGGGCGACGCACCGTCTCCTTCTCTTAGGTTTCCATCACTGTGAAAACCGTTTAATTCAAATCATTCAACAAGGTTCGAATCTGTTTTTCAGGAGCTGGTGAATCGGGCAAGAGTACGATAGTCAAACAGATGAGGATTCTACATGTCGACGGCTTCAGTGATGAGTAACTCAGTTCTTACCTATCTTTTATCAGTGTATTGTGTTTTATTCGAGGGTTAATTCATACCATTATAATTTTTAATTGGAATGAAAGAAAAAGATAATGAGATGAAACGAGTTAAAGACGTAAATGGGGGAAAAACAGTGTGGTCAGTTAATTAAAGGCTACACATAGGGATTGACAAAGCGGAAGTACGTGGGACGCTGGAAGAAATGGCTGTTTACCGNGATACTGAACACTGAATTTTAATTCGTGTTAAAACTAATACAGGTGAATGCGTTTCTTAATGACTTTAACAGCTGTTCAATTATAAGTACTAAAACACAAAATAGCAATTAACTAGTTAACTAAGTTAATTTTAGTTATATTTTCAATGAGCGAATAAAATAAGCTTCTTACAATAAATCTTAATAACCTTAGGTTACATTAATTGTAATTATAATTAATCTTGGCTATTTGTAAAACTGAATACAGGTAAATGTAAGAGTCTTAATGATATCTGTCGCTGGTTAAGATTGATAACCAAATTTTAAAAGAAATTTACCATCTGACGACTTAAAAGAAAATTTTTAATTTAAATTGTCATAAAATTGTCTGGTTTTAAATCAGTATCTGTTTAAAGTTATTTCTATTTGATACTGAAATATGGAAAAGTGTTAATTAACTTGTGAATTTTGTTTCGAATTTGCAGGGAGAAGAAGCACAAAATCGAGGACATCAAGAAAAACATCAGAGACGCCATTCTGGTAAGTTATCGACGTAACTTAATTCTGAATCTTGGCGAACTTATGTCATTTACCCATTGAATTAAATAATTTAATTTAGTTTAATTTTATTAAAACAGTTATTTATATTCTAGCGTATGTAACCTTGCAGAGGAGAAGAGGGTCAACGCTTTTTTAAGGGGCACGAACATTTACTATAATTAGATATGTAGCTGGCAGTTTATGATTCATTTAACTAATTAACTAAATTATTTGCAAAATTGGCAGACAATAACGGGGGCGATGAGCACGCTCACACCGCCAGTCGCGCTGCAGAACCAAGAGAATCAATCCCGAGTCGATTACATCCAGGACGTTGCATCACAACCCGACTTTGACTACCCACCGGTAAATCGCTTTACTTGATATATTTATTTACAAATACATATTTGTTTTGGTCTCGATTTAAATTTACGATTAGTTGCATTTAATTTGTATTTCATTCAATTAATTAACTTAATATACTGCCTACGCTCAATTTGCGCTTTAACTGACAATATTACCCAACATACTATTACCTTGGAAAGTAATATTTTCTTTAATGAAGGAAATTTTAATATTTGGTTACACTGCTGATTATCAAACGGTTAACATTTGTATCCTTGTGTATTTTAAGAAAATTAACGGGCAAAATATCGGTGTCTGATTTCATGCTACTTAATTACATGACATTGAAGTTAAGTCGGCTAAGTTACATCTTTTAATCTTATGGGTAATTTTCAGGGTTGTGCGATATTCGGATTTCGATACTTTCGACACGATATATCGGATGGTTTGATATCGACATCGATATATCGATACAACCCTGTTTGTGTTTGTTAAAAGGGAACGTCTTAGGGCGAGATTATTGATCGGTTTTTATGGTAAACTGTTGTTGTTGTTGTATATTACAGGAATTTTATGAGCACACGGAGGTGTTATGGCGAGACCGCGGCGTCCAGATTTGTTTCGAGAGGTCAAACGAATATCAGCTCATCGATTGTGCGAAATAGTGAGTATTTCTTTCTTATACTTAGTTTGTGATTATATATTTACTTAAAGGAAGGTTGACCTACGAAATCAAAATAATATAATCATAAAATTGTTAAAATGGCAAGAATTGGAAACAACAGAAAACTGTTTACTTTAGTGTTTTTGCAAAACTGTCAGGCTATAACAAATGCTGTGTTTTTTTTCTTCTTTTGGTGACAGTTTTCTAGATCGAGTCAGCGTCATAAAGCAACCGAACTACAAGCCCAATGAGCAAGACATTCTGCGCTGCCGAGTTCTCACGTCGGGCATTTTCGAGACTCGGTTTCAAGTGGACAAAGTCAATTTTCAGTACGTCATTGAATTCGTCATTCATTTTAATCCTTTTTAATTTTGCTGGATTCAACGTGATTTGGATAAAAGTTAGAATGTCATTTTTTGATTTAATTTTAATCTTTTATCGTAATATAATTTTGATTATTTTTATTTGATTAAATATCGATTAATTGAATTTTTGTTTAATGTATTTTATATCGTCTGGTAAATTTCCAATTGAATCTTGTTGTAATTTAAGAATTGTTATGTCGTCCAGTGCGAGTTTTGAATAATCAGTTGGGATTTGATTTAATTGCATGTCCCTTTGAAATTAATTAAATTTGGTATACTTTTAATTTTTCCCAATTAATTAAATGGTTTCGCATTTGATTTATGTCTGTTTTTGATTTCAATCTGGTCTATTTTCAATTGTATTCAATTCAACTATTTGGTTTTGCCAGCATTTTCCCCATGTCTGAGTGAAAAGAAAGTGCACGACTCGGTAATTGCAATTGAATTAATATTAACATCATTTAATTATGATTCATAAAAAAATTTAACAATGAATCAGTAATTAACAGTCAAGTCTTTTAATAATTTAATTATTTATTATTCTCCATATGAAGTAACAGTTTTAATTAATCAATAGTTAAATAATAATTAAGGTTAATTAGTATTAACAACCAACGATTTTTCTTTGATTTGGACAGTATGTTCGATGTGGGCGGGCAGCGCGACGAACGACGCAAGTGGATTCAGTGCTTCAATGACGTCACGGCCATTATCTTCGTCACTGCCTGCTCCTCGTACAACATGGTCCTCAGGGAGGATCCTAGTCAAAACAGGCTGAGGGAGTCGCTGGATTTGTTCAAATCCATCTGGAACAACCGCTGGCTGCGTACCATCTCGGTTATCCTCTTTCTCAACAAACAGGTAAACCAGACATTCAAATCGACACCTTATTTATTACACCTATTGTACGTGATAACCATAAACTAATTGGGATTAATTATCTTAAATTGAATGAGCTTGTCAATGAAGGAGCTAATCACGTTTGCCCAAGACGAATCGATGTCAATTAAATATTATCCCTCTGTTTATGTATTGTTTTATTCATTCATTACATATTATTGCATTTCGGTTATCGTCTTTGTCAACAAACAGGTGCTCACTGTCTATTTATTAATTTTAATGTACTTTAATTAATTAATTAATTAGTTAATTAATTTTTGCTTGTTTCTCTCGCTCTGAAGGATTTGCTGGCCGAGAAGATATGCGCCGGTAAATCGCGTCTGGAGGAATATTTTCCCGAGTTTTCGCGCTACGTGACACCGCCGGACACCTTGATTGAGGCTGGAGATGACCCTGAAGTATTAGACCCTATCATCTCTGCCACAGGAGACTAATTTATATCATCAAGTCGAATTACATTATTGTTTTAAATAGCATTTTTTAAAATTAATTTAATCTGTTGGGTAATTGAAATTCAAATAATTAATATAATTGGTACAGAATTTAAGTGTAAAAATGGTAATATTGTATCGAGTAATTTACCCTACGGAAAGGGTTATTAGTACCTCCAAATAATAGTTTAACAAGTTATGATGAAATCGCCATTAAAGATTGTAATGAAATTAAGTATTAAACTCTTAACAATTTCAAAATTTATTCACCTGGATTAAGGACCGGATCGTCGTCACCTTAATATTACCGATTTTTATTTTATTTCTTTTTATCATCAGGATGGATTTCTTGGTATCTGTTGTCGTGTTTCAGTCGATCGAGAATGTTTTGTTGTGTAAAAACGGGACACGTTTGTCGTTTTAGGTGGTACGAGCCAAATACTTCATCCGCGACGAGTTTTTGCGGATCTCCACGGCGTCGGGCGATGGCAAGCACTACTGTTATCCGCATTTCACCTGTGCCGTCGATACGGAGAATATTCGCCGTGTCTTTAACGACTGCCGCGATATTATCCAGCGGATGCATTTACGACAGTACGAGTTATTATGAGGCGCACACTTTTATTTATTTCATTTTATTTTAGAAATACGACCCTTTGTCTTGGTTCTTGTCCTACACTTTAATCCCGCCAGTCCCAATTCATTTGATTTTCAACAGTTCATTCAGATTTTTTATTAGTTTCAATATATATATATATAGTGAAGGAAAAAGGAGCGCCACGGGCGTCAATAGTTCACATCTCATTGGTGACGTCATTTCCCGCTTTTGAATTTAAAATAAATTCAGCAATTCAATTTCTTTTTTTTTTTAATCCGTGAGAAAATCCTGGGCGTTCTAAACGTTTCAACTTGTTTATTTCTCCCCTTTTTTCAATTAAAAAAAATCGTGTATCTGTGAATTTTTAATGGCAGCTTTACTTTTTTCCTCTTTCTGATTTCCACACGAGTCCGTCGTTTTTTTTAAATTGCATTTTTGGAAGAAATATTTATTTGGTTAAATTTAAGTTAAATGATCTGTTGTATATTTCTTAAAATTTTTATGGTGTCCCCTTTTTTATTTATTTATCGATGAATTATTTTTTTTCTAAATATTTTCAATTAAAACCCACGCCGCGCCGCTCCGTGAATTTTTTTTACAAATCACTTGAATCTTTATTAACTTTGATTTTTGTGATGACCCGAGGAATCTGACGTTTGTTTTGTATTTGCCATTTTTCGTTTTCCTCTCCCATTTGGAATTTTTTTTGAAATTCTTTTTTCCGGGGTTAATTTTCGAGCAAAATTTGCGTGTTTTCGCACACAATTCTGTACGTGGATCTTGTATCGTTTTGGCGAGAGAATCTTGTTTCCTTTTTCAACACCTTGTATCATTCTGAGCAGCAACAAGAGGACAACACAAGACCTTGCATGAAAAAGTGGAAAAAATCTTCTAATTATAAGGCAGATTTAAAAAAAAAGTCTTGTTGCAATTTTGCCCATGGAAGACATACAAATGGATGGACACGAGAGAATACATAGTCTTTGAGAGCCCACTGGAAAACCCGTCTTCATTATTTAATAAACTGATACGTCGATAGATAGATAGACAGACAGATAGGTAGACAGATGAATGAGTAGATAAATAGGAGGTGGATAGATAGATAGGTAGGTACGTAGATACATCGATAGACAGATAGGCAGAAAGATAGGTAGACAGATGAACGAATAGATATATAGGTAGTTAGCTAGACAGATAGATAGAAAGATAGGTAGGCAGATGAGTAAGTGGGTAAATAGGTAGATAGATAGACAGGCAGAATAGATAAATAGGTTGGTAGATAGATAGATGAACGAGTACATAAATAGGTATGTAGGTAGATTGATAGATACGCAGTAGGTAGGTGGATACGTTGATAGATACGTAGATAGATAGATGAATGAGTACATAAATAGGTAGGTAGGTAGATAGATAGATAGGTTGGTTGATAGATAAGTAAATTCGTTAGATAGGTAGATAGGATTTAATAACAGAATAACTGGAAACCATGTCGGATGTCACATTACCTTGATATCGACAAGAGCTGTAGAGGTTGACAACGATTTCGTTTTCGGTATTTAGCATTTTAATCAATACAGTATATCGAGGTTGTCGATACATCAAATTCGATATTAATATCGATATATACACATAACGAACCCGGGTCCTTTATTGTTATTTTTGTAATTTTGTAAAATAACATTTGATCGTTTGATCTAATTCATAATATAGTAAATATATTTCAATAGTTCGATAATTGTTATCCACGTTAATTTAAATTTGAAACTTGAAAATGATGAAATCTGGCAACGCAGGTTTAAACTCAACTGTCAAACCTTGTCGGGACGAAAACATACCGGCGCAGTGCACAGCGGGTTAAAACTGGGAACCTGAGGTATATTAACTATCAGTCTTACTTCATAGTTATGAATCAATTGTATATCAGTACTTAAACTTTTTGGCTTAAGTTCCATTCAAATATCACAAGTCGGAAAGCTCATAAATTGAAAAAAAAGATAAAAAATTAAGAACCAAGGGAAAATAAGTATGTGCTTACTTATTTTCTCTGTCCTTGTCCTTTCGTTTCAGTCCAAAATTATTTACGCAATTCATATAATTCCTTTGTTAGTAACTTAAATTAAGAAAATCAAGTCTGTTCAAAGATTTCCCCCAAAAACGCTGTCCACCGCCACGAGAAGCAGGATGAAACCCCGCGTCTGCTGGTTCGTCTTGGCGTTGGCCCTCACGACGTGCCGGGCGTCCACACCCAGTAACGACGAACCTTCAGCAACCACAGCAGATGGCATTCGCAACACCTCGACATTAACTTCCGCCGTTTTGCCGAACAGCAGCGCTCACGTCTCGGGGAACCTGTCAGCGATACCGTAACATTCTCCGTTTATAGTTTAGCCCCAGATAGTTTACAATTACTGAGAATTATTCTGTATTTATGTAAGTTAGATATTGGATGTCCGTTGTAAGTGCTGTCGTAGAATTTAGCGAGATAATAGCCAGCACACAATGTTTTCCTAGGACGACGAAGGACCCAGGCTCCGTCGAGGTGGACCACATCCTGCCCGTAGAAGGAGCGGCCGAAGAAGAGAAACACAACTCGCTGTCCATCTTTCTAGTCCTGTGCCTGCTCGGATTGTGCATTCTACTGATCCATACCATGCTCAAGTTTAAGTTTCATTACGTGCCCGAGAGTGTAGCGGTCATTCTCTTAGGTACGTAAGATTCTACCTTGAAATGAATTGGAAATTTTAGTTTTCAAATATAAATTTAAATCCTAATTACGTGATTAATTTAAATTCTTAAGTGTTTTAGTTTAATGTTTACATTGTTAATTGTAGTGTAATTAGGAATTCGATTTTCATACAAAATAAAACAGTTAATGATGATAATGATTAGAGATTATATTGTAACTTTTTTAATGTAAATTATAATGTTACGTGTTATATCAACACGATTACTTGTAATAATCCAAATAATGTATGATTTATTATGTTGTAATGAATGATTAAGATGGTTTCTAATGTGTTTAAAAAGGGTAAATATAACATGTGTTGACGAATCCTTGCAGGTGCCCTGGTTGGACTCTTTCTGAAGCTCATGTCCTACCAAAATATCGCCAATTGGAGCAAAGAGGAAGCGTTCTCACCCACCGTATTCTTTCTGGTCCTCCTGCCGCCCATTATTTTCGAATCCGGCTATAATTTACACAAGGCAAATCATTAAATTCCCTCTTTCAAAAAAAGACTTTAATTCTGGTTTGTTTAAAAAAAACCACTTGCAGGGCAATTTTTTCCAAAACATCGGTTCCGTGACCGTCTTCGCCGTCTTTGGGACCCTGATTTCAGCGCTGGTCGTCGGTGGAGGTGTCTATCTTCTAGGGCTGGTAACTGCGAAAATTGGTTCATTAACTTAATTATGAAATTATGAGTCAAATAGTCAGGTTAAATGTGAGTAATTTTTATTATTTATTAATTAATTTTATTTGGTTTAGGCCGATGTTGCGTACAAGCTGAGTTTCGTCGAGAGTTTCGCCTTTGGGTCGCTGATATCCGCCGTCGATCCCGTGGCCACCTTGGCCATCTTCCAGGCCATGGATGTCGATCCCGTGCTGAACATGCTCGTCTTTGGCGAGAGTATCCTCAACGACGCTGTTTCCATCGTGCTGACCAACACGATCCTGGAGATCGACAGCCCCCTGATGGCCTCCATGAGTGCCGGCCAGCTGATTCTCCACGGAATCGGACGCTTTTGCCTCATGTTCTTCGCGTCGGCTGCTATCGGAGTCCTTTTCGCTTTGGCCAGCGCTTTGATATCCTTTTAAAAAATTAACTTTTGATCTTAATTTGTAATTATTTGATTTTATCGATATTTCAGTATAGTATAATTGCATCTAATTATTATTTAATTTGTTATTATATTTAATTATGAAATTTATATTTTAATAAAATGTACATTAATTATTCATTTCATTAATATTCTATTGTCAATACTTACTTGTACTTTAGTAACTAATATATTAAATACTAATTTTGCATTTTATTTCTATTCAGTAGTGGTGGTCGATTTAATTAAATATTTGATAATCGAGTTATCCCGCTCCTTAATTTTAATGCTCAGTGATAATTATTCAAGTTATAGTTATCTTTCAGTAGGTTATACAAATATCTAATCTATTGATTTTATATTTGATTTATACCTGGTAATGTCATTAACATTTACAATAAATATCCGAAAATTAAGTAATCCTTTCTGTTATATTCGAACTGAGTTTATAGTTATTTAATTTATACTTATTAAATTTTATATTTGACTCGTACTTAGTAATGTAAGTAATACAGTCGATAATTGAATTACAATTAACTAGTATTTAATCTTAATTACTGTATTACATCAAAGATATCCGAAAAAATTACATGCTGACAATTGAAATAACCCTTGTAATTCTAAAATAAATTTAAATACTTAATTAGCAGACTTCTTATAATATAACTTAAATGAAATATATTAAGTGTTTGTAATAAAGATGTGTTTCCCTTGACGGTCATATGTTTACCTCTTGAAGTACGTTTACCTGCGCAAGAATCCGTCGCTGGAGTTCGGAATGATGCTGGTGTTCACTTACCTGCCCTACGCTCTGGCCGAAGGGATTCACCTGTCCGGAATCATGGCCATCCTCTTCTCGGGAATCGTCATGTCTCATTACACGCACTATAACTTGTCGCCCATCACGCAAATCACCATGCAGCAGACCATGAGGACCATCTCTTTCGCAGCTGGTATTCTAACAATCTTAATCACTTCTGTTAATTCATCTTTGTATTCACCTAGACTATGAATGAATGAGTCAATGAATGACCCGAGTCTATTTCACTGGCCATTTAACTTTGACCGTTTATTTGTATAATTTTATATCTGGTGGTATTGTAGGTGTTATTC
>JAIQCU010001576.1:0-19394 GCA_022114935.1 Leptestheria dahalacensis
TGTTTGTCCATGTATGACACATTATAGGTTTCGGTTCCGTTTGACCGTCAAAAAACGAAGTTTAAAATATGATAATTACAATTAACTTAACAGTAATAACGTTATCTATCTAATATATGAATCGACTAGGACTTGATTTCAGAATCACGAAACGGTACCACAGCTAGTCACTATATACTAGTCGAGGTAACCAGTACCTATGTCTGTACGGTTACCGTTGATCTTGGGGAATCTTCAGATTCCGGGTTTCAAAGGTAACCATCTAATCCAATCTTGTTTACAATTTTTTACAGCGTAAGTTGAGTTGGAATCGACTCCCCAATACAACATCTGCTGTTGTCCAGTACCCGGGGACGGGGGAGATTCCAAAGTACGATAAAAGCTTATTGGATCAAGTGGCCAATGTCCGTTTGAGTGGCACTTGATGAAATGAACATAGGAGCTCTTATCAGACCTAGTGTTCCTCCACTTTGACTGACATTAAATTGGAGCTGGAGGAGAGCAATTACAACGCACTGGTCAAGGATTTTATCTGATCGTTTAGAGACTCCCTAGTGGGGGACAGGCAAAAGTAAAAACTCAGCTGGTTGAAACACTTAGTCCAGAACCTCTACCCCATACATAGACACCCAAACCCCAATGGTCGTCTTAACGGCTACTAAAACGTTCACACGCTTGTTTTACTTCTCTGCGTAATGGTGCTTCCTCTTAAGACGATTAACCCCAAGCACGCAATCCAGTTGAGTTGAGTAAGACTACTATCAGATGGACTGAAAACTGAAAACTGAAAACTGAAAACTGAAAACTGAAAACTGGAATGTTTCTTTAGTTGCTGCCGTATTCTATTAATTTGAATCGCAATACGAAACCAGTGCTACCGGTAAATTCAAAGTGCCTATATAAACTGAGTCATGAACAATAAAACAGGTGATCAACTTAAAGATGCATTAAGTTTTACGCCCAAATTATTGTCTGTTATCAAGCAATCTAAAATGGGGTTAATATATTCTAGTATTAGTCATACTAATTTAACTTAAGTATATGATATTAAACTATCTAATCGATTTGATATCACTAAGAATCAAAGCGCCATCTAACAGCCAACTCTGGAACTTTTTCAGTTTTTTTTATAAAATTGAATTTTACCGAAAACGTCATCTATAAATTAAGAATGAAGAGATTCCTTATTGTCAATGAAAACATATCTTGTATTATGCTTTTTAAGAAATCATCCTTCATAGATCTGTGCATGGTACTGAACATCCGTATTTCATCACCGGTTCTTCACTGATCATTTTCCAAACTGAACAAAAGCACTTGAGAATTCAACTGTAAGAGGAAAACCAGTGAGAATATCAAAAAAACGAACGAGTTTTAAAGAGTCTGTGGCATTTCAAAGGCTTTCGAAGGTCTCGCCAGAGCGCTGCGTAATCTGGCCCAGAAGAGCCTCTGCTTCAGAGGATCAGGATCCCATTCCAGATATATCCTGGTTCTCATCAAATAGCGCAGCGTGGGAGTGACGCTCGAGTTTTTCACCGGTCCCAACTTGATCAAGATGAGACCCTCGCGTCGTTCTTCCAGCAACCGATGCTGGGCCAGATGCAGTTCCCACAGACACCACTGGGAGCGGACAAAGTTCTCGCTGACCACCAGCACCACCTTGCGACTGGCCGCGATACTCTGTAGAATGCATTCATTCAGTACCGTTCCCGCCGTGAAATCGCGTTCAAAGACGCACAGTTTGAAGTGGGGCGCTTGGTTTTCCAACAGGTTAATGAGTCGCACTACGAACGAGTGATCCTCCGTACTGTACGAGACGAAAGCGTCGTACTGGAAATCGTCCCTGGAAACCAGCGGATTCTTAGCGTGGGCTCTCCGCATCCGGAAGAGGAAGAACCAGTATCTGACGTACCATCGGAACCGGTACAGGGCGATACCGAATAACGTGAAAACGACCAGAAACGGTATAGATATATACAAAACTGTCATGGTTATCGAGTACTTGCGCACGGTGGTCGATTCCTCCGCCGTGGCGTTGCACACTTGGGTGGGGAAGTTGTCCAGAAAGTCGACTACCAGCCTCTCGCGCCACTCATCGGGGGATATGCAGTGATCTATGCTGATGCTAACATTGCCTTTGTGATCAGGTTCCAAGTAGCGGAGGAGAACTTCCATCTGACAGTCGCAATCGAAAGGGTTTTCTTTTAGACTGACTTCGGAAAGAGCCTGAAAGTCGTCAACCATGACTTGCGTCACTGTTGAAATACGGTTCTTCCGAAGTCGTAATATCTCAAGTTTCGGAGTTGAGTTGAAGGTGTGAGTCACCCAGGCACGGATCAAGTTGTCAGTCAAGTCGACGCTGTTCAGACTGGGAGCATTGAGAAAAGGATTCGGGCTGAGTGACTTGATGCGATTGTTCACCAAGTTCAGGTACATGAGATTCGGCGTCTCTGTAAAGATGGCCTCTTCTCCAAAACCAGTCAGTTTGGAGAAACTAAGATCGAGTACTTCCAGGCTAATCAATCCTCGCAAGTGTTCTTTGGTCAGCTTCTCATTCTCCAGGTTGTTCCAGGCGAGGTAAAGACTCTTCAACGATGACAAACTTTCAAAGGATCCTTTTTCGATCCTGTACAACTGGCTTCGAGTTAGGTTGAGTGCGCGTAAACTAGACAGCCCGGCTAAAGTCTTCCTAGTCAAACGGCCGATCCTGTTTAAGGAAAGATCTAGGAACTGCAACTTGCCCATATTGCCGAAGGTGTTTTCGCGGATTTCAAACTGTCCTCCAGCAGCGTGATTATCCGAGTTGTCCTTCAAACTGAGGTGTTCCAGCTGCGGTAAAAGGACAGCGTCTGGAACTTTAAGCAGAGTATTCTCGGCAAGATTCAAGGTCTTCAGTCTGGAGAAGCCACGGAAGGTCCCGTTTTCGATTGCAATGATTCCGCACTGCTGGAGATCGAGATGTTGCACTTTGGCCATCCTATCTGGGAAGGTTTTCACAGAAAGACGCGGCAGACTGTTGAATCCCAAGCGGAGATCAGTGATATTGGAATTGGCAATGGCTTCAAAGAGCTGCTTCGACGTGGTTCCAGCGAAACCGGTGCGGGAAAGATCGAGACTTTGAACACTGCTCGACTTCAACATGAAGAGAAGATGTCGCAGCATGTTTTCCGGTATCGTATTCTCGCGGAGATCCAGACTGCGCAGTTGTTTCAGCGGTTCAAAAGCCGAGTACTGGATGTATTTCAAGTCGCAGTTCCCCAGTTGCAGAATCTGTAAAGGAGATCCTTCGAGGCTTTTGAAATCATCGGCATTGATCCTTCCGAACCCATTGTCGTCGAGAATCAAATGTTTCAAGGAAGGCAGCACGCTGGGTCCCAAAGCCCTTGTCACATTGGCCAAACTAGAGAATTCATTCTTGGTAAGCCTCAGAATCTCCAGGGAGTCCAGTCCGGCAAAAATGCCGGGCATTAGCGCGGATAACTTATTGTACGACAGACTTAGGTTGACCAGCCTGGACAGATTGGCGAAAGTACCTTCCTCGATAGTGACGATTTCATTGCTATCCAACTGCAGTTCGAGCAGATCTTCATAACCGACGAATCGGTTGCTCGTCAAAATGCCCAGATTGGCACCGGCAATTCGTAATCTGCCGGACGGTATGGACAGATTGCCGGGTATCAAAGAGCACTTGTCTCCATAGCAGTGCAGACCTTCCACGGAATCCGTCAGACATTGACAATCCTCCGAAACATGATACACGAACCGGTTGGGTTCTTCATTGCCGGCACTGTCGGTGACGACATCGGTTACGACATGTGCCGGGACGCATTCAAGCATCACAATCAAGAAAATCGATACATACGCTAACATATTGTAATGACATTTTAGTTTTTGTTCACTTGAACATACACATGCCAGGCTTTTCCCAATAGCCAACAAGGAAGACGATCTCAAGGTCAGCTGCTTAAAGGCCACTCACCTCGAGAGCTATATTCCAAGGCGAAGAGTAGAAAAACACGGCCTTGTTGGGTTTACATAAGACAACCAAGAAGCAGAATAACACTGAATTCTATATCCCTTAAAATTAAGTTGTCCAAAACACTCTGCTGTACGTACAATTCAGATGTATGACCATTGAAATAGCAGAGAAGAGACACAAAAAGCCAACTGTTGAGTGACAGGATGGGTGTGCAACAGTGCCGTGCACGCGTGCTACTGCGCTGCACTCATGACGTGCAATGTGCGCGGCTCCCTGCAACCGACAACACTCGAGGCTATTGTAGAGAAAAACCCTGGCCATTTAAGTCACAAGGAAACGGCTTACTTTCGAAAATACACAAACTGAACTGGATCACGTTCTTTGAGATTCTTGTCTTCAGGCTTATTGTTGTAGCAATGGTATTAAAGCATTCAGCACTGGCATATCTGTATCCTATTATATGATTAAAGTAAGTTTTAAGTTTATCATAATACTGATTAATTAACTCAAGTTAATGATTTTACACAGCGCAACTGGTAAAGTTGTATTCACTGTGAAATTCCTCACACGCAGACATGGGTTTCCCTCCGTCCCGGTCTTCTGGTTGCGTGGGTGTATAAGTATACCGTCACACACAAACACGAAACATGCTAGTTGAGTAAAGTACGCATGAACATGTCGACATCACTGAGTTCCTTAGCTGCTAACTTGGCCAAACGTCCCTCGTCGAGAACTTCAGGTTCCCACGAGAAGATGGTAGCAGCTTCCTGGAGCATTTTCTTCACCACCTGGACAACAAAGCCGTTCATTTACATATCGGGATTCACTCGATGATAAGAATTCTGGTTAAAGAATTGAATAAAAAGTTAAATACCATGACGTTTGCCCGCAGGTCGTCCTTGTTCATCAGTCCTTGGACGCAGAGTTTTCGAGTTTTTGCCGCCAGAATCGCCTGTAATTCGTAGAGCAGGAGCCCCCTCAAGCGGGTCATACCTGTTGTCGTTCAATGAGAAGATAAGACACAAAGCAAAACCGGTTTGTCTGGGAAATTAATCTCAATGCATTTATAATTAGTTGTTACCGCCCCCCGCTCCCCCAAACAATTGCAATGGAACATGAATTTGCAATCTACTTTCTCAGGTTAATCCAGTTTTCAGCTGGGTTTCTAAATACTATTCAAAACCATTGTTTATATTCTTATATTTTTTGTGCGGTTGTTAATTATATTGATGCCTTTTTATCCAGAGTTCATTTAAAAACCGACTCGACATATCCGTATCTTAATCTAAATATGAAAGTTCAAGTACGAGTTAAAGTTTTCAGATTTAGCCGGTAGATGGCGCTCTAAAACATAAACATTCAAACGTGATTGCTGCTTTGTTGCGACTCGTAAAATTTCTAATGTTTTGGTGCACGTAGTAAACAGGGAAGTGTCCTTGCAAGGTTTATCTGCTCATACGGGTAAATCGAAGGAAGTTTTACCTGGAACTAGTTTATCAGCAATATTGAGCAAATCAAGACAGATCTTTTCTTTATTCTCCAGCAGTTCGTCGTCCAGCTGGTGAAGGACCTGCCCGTCTTCATGGCCATACATTTGACACAGAGCCAGCTTGACTTCACTCATGTAGAAATGGTTCGGATGTAGAACATTCTCGTACTTCTTGATAAACATGTGGCATTCTTTAGATCCTCCCGACCCCACTGATATGATGTCCTTTCCAATTTTCTCCATGAGCGCCCGGGTGGATTCCGCCGAGTCTGCGTGTCCGCACGACGTGCACAGCCATCTGCTATTTTCAGCCAGCGGGTTCTCCGGCAGCAGGTACCCTGGCTTGTTTCCCTGCTCCCTGCACCGGGAACAGCGCACGGCACTGAGGAAGGTTTCCAGCTCTGCGGGATCTTTACAGCGGAGGCACTGGCAGCGGAAGAACTTGGTCTGCATCAAATGATGCTGTCTGTTGATGGTACCCCATAAGGGATCCGTGTACGAAATGGAGATCTTTTCCGATTTGGATATCGGCACAGCAGCTCGCACGACTATTTCGAGGTCCATGGTGAACGTCTTCGTTGCATTGGGAACACAGTCGTGTTCCATGAGACACGCGGTTGAGTAGATTGCCTGCATACCTCCCTGGAACGGGATTTCGTGACTGTTGACCCCGATGATACCGCAGACCTGCAGGATCACTTCCTCGGTGAATTGTTCCCCGAGTTTCAGGAATTCTCGTATAAACTTGACGATAATCTGCCGGTCCAGGTCTTCAAGTCCCAGCTTCTTGCGTGCTTCCCGATGGCTCTGCAAGTTCAAGAGATCCTTCCACTTCGAGGGGTCATTATCTTTCAGGTAGAGGCAGCGCAGGACCATGATGCTCTGGTAACTGAAGTTTTCTTCGTGATAGTCAGAGATCTTAATTTTATCCTTGCGTTCCTGCAGGGTCAAGCGGCATTCCGGTGCGTGTCGGGCATCTTTCTCGCAAGCCACTCCACACAGAGGCCATCCGCACAGCGAGCATTCGTGACTTCCATCCACAGCAGCGCAGCAGGTTAAACAAACGGGTTTAGTTATTTGCTTTGGACCAGCCACGAGCGGCTTTTCCATGAGGATCATTTCGCCGGGCTGCAAGTCACGCGTGGAAAGTAGGCGACGTCCTACCAGGGCGTTGGTTTCCACCCGGAAAGCGGAACAGTGAGGCCGGTGTTTCTTCCAGTGCTGGCGCTGATGATCCCGGTTGCAGTAGTAAATGGACTGACAGCCGGCGCACCGTTGTTCGGCGGGTTGTTGGCAAACAATGCACGATTTCTGTTGCTCGCTCATCTTGATAATTTCCGCTATTTAACTGTAGAAGAGAATTTTGACTTAAAAATTATTTAATTTCTCCTTAGCTTTGCATAAAAAAATGGATCATCATTTATTGACTGACGTAGTATTTTTACAGTAGAACAGACGATCAAGAGTTGAATTCAATGTTCAAAATTACCGTATTGATTTCAATTAGCAGCTGACAGAGGTTTTAAGCTTTTGATAAAATCCAGTGTAGGTTTTTCAGCGGGTCAGAGTCTAATTCCTAAGATTGTCCACAAATCAAGTAACTAAACATTTACATAGGAACGAGGCATCTTTGTTATAATAGACAATAACAGTTAGCTTATAAACCACTAGTTTACTAGATTATTTAAGAGTTAATTATAAAAGCTAATTCTTCAAACAAGGTAATAATACTTAACTTATAATCTTACCATAACTTATGATATAAAAACAATCAGGAAAATTGGATTTAATACGAATTGCATGAAACTATATTTAAGGTCCATTAGGACAGCTGACTCTTTTAGGTTTCTGAGAGTAAAGGAAAAAAAAAGGTCCAGATTGGATTATTTTGAGAACCACTCAATTAGGCTGGGCAAAACAATCTTTCTCGGAATGCTGTGAAGACCTCTCCCAAGAGCTTGTCACAACGATAACCGAGTTATTCTAAATCGTAAATCCGTTGTCGCAGTGGGGCACTGTGAGGGGAAACAGGGACTTGGGACAGTTCGCATTGTTTATTAGTGTCGATGGTACACGGTTTATTTCGGGACTGTTTGCAATTGGCTCTTGTTTCTTAACATACGCTGCCGGATTGGAGTAAAAAAAAGAAAGAGGAGAGAACCTATTGAAGCCAAAACAGTCATCGGAAAGCTCAACCTGGAGCCTTCGCGGACATTTCATTCCTAGTTCTTGAGCAGCTCACCTAGCTGCAACTAGTACTAGTGTCGCCCGCCATCTAGCAACACAGTGATGGTAAGATCTTGTCCAAATCAATAGAATTGAATGTATTGTTTTTAAACCTTACCAAGAAAACTCGCGAAGTGACTCAATTTTTCTCATATAGTATTCACCGTTGTACAACATCGTTACTTTCGATACTGTTTACTATACAACTATCAACTTAACTAGACAAACTACTATACTATTAGTTAGTCAAGTGAAAAGTGATAGTATTTCGTACCCGTTTTATGCAAAGTGGACTGAATCAGCCAAGGTAAAGTAACTCGTAAACACTGAAAATGTTAAAGAGACAGCGAGAAAAACTTGCTGGTAAAAGTCGCCGTAACCTCGCGCGAGTGGGAAAGGTTCCCTCAGCTTCCACGAACTGCAAAAACATCTAAAAATAAGTTCTATATTTACCGGCGAGCACGTGCTGCCCACCCGCGGTGCTTTTCCTCAACTTGTTACTTGATTTTCTAACCCCGCGCATTTTATACCCTGACAGTTGCCCGGTGCGACCGACAACAGCTGCTGCAGTGTTGCACACTCGCAACAACTCGGCCGGTAAAGTTCAACATTATGGAATTCGTTCATTCAGTTATCAAAGAAATTTACCTACTGTTGTTCAAATGATATTTGTGTCTTGTAGATATCTGTTGGCATCGCGTGATATCCAGAGCGGCGAGTTGCTATCCGTGGAGGATGCGCTGATCATCGGGCCGAAGCAAGCTACCTTTCCGGTATGTCTGTCATGTTACCGTCGAGTTGATGATTCATATTTATGTTCGCGATGCGGTTGGCCACTGTGCAACGAGTCGTGCGAAGAGAACAACTCCCACCACGAGGCAGAGTGCCAGTTTTTCGTCCATCACAACCTGCGGATCGCTATCGACGACTACGGCGAGGACTCGCGGCTATACGACTGCATCACTCCGCTCCGCTGTTTGATCCTGTCGCAGAGGGAACCGGAAAAGTTCCAGCAACTCAGCCAGCTCGTCTCCCACAACGACGCCCGCAAAGCCGTCGGCATCTGGGACGTTGACCGTATCGCCGTCGTCAATGTCATTCAGCATTCGTGGAAGATAACCGACTTTAGCGAGCAGGAGATTCAGACAGTCTGCGGGATCCTCGAGGTCAATGCCTTCGAAATCGGTAACGAAGAAGCTAGTGCTAGGGCTGTGTTCCCGCTTTCTTGTATAATGTCGCACGATTGTAGTCCTAATACAGTGTGCACCAGCGATTCCAACTTCCAATTAGTCGTTAAGGCAGCCTCCCCTATTGCCAAAGGATCGGTTCTGAGCACGACATACACGTATAGCTTAGACGCTACAGCACGTCGAAGAAGACACCTGAAACAGACAAAGTTCTTTGAATGCTCCTGCCTCAGATGTAGAGATCCTGCAGAACTAGGGACGCATCTCAGTTCTCTCTTGTGCCAAAAGTGTCCCGATGGTATCGTCATGAGTGAAGACCCGCTGGATTGGGATTCCTACTGGTCCTGCCATCAAGGATGCGGTTTCCGAGTCTCCAGCTCGTTGGTGGAGGAAGTCATCGCCAATCTGCAACAGAAAGCTGACCAGGTCCCCTTCGACGACATTGAGAAAATGGAAGAGTTTATCGAAGACTCGAAATCCATCGTTCATCCCAATAACGCGGTCCTTACAGGAATCAAATATTACCTCTGTCTAGTCTACGGCAATGTTCCTGGCTACACCATCGACGAGATGACCCCAGCTTTACTCGAGCGCAAGAAGAACCTGTGCTGTGATTTACTGGCTGTTGCGGATGTAGTAGAGCCGGGATCCTCCAAACTGAGAGGTTTACAATTACTTACCATAAATACAACTTTATGTTGTTATTTTTTATCTCGGCATTGATAGACGGGATTAGGTGATAAATGATCTCATAAATACGAATGATAGATATTAAACTTAAACTTTAATGCAAAAATTGCTAAACCTAAATGGAGTACAAAACTGAATGTCTTCCTTTGTTGTAGATACCTTGCTTCAGGAGCTGCATTCAGCTCAAGAGGGTTTAAAATCCCAACAACCCGAAGACGGCGACCGAGTCTAACCCACGTACTTAAGAATACCTTCACTGTGATTGTATTTTCTTCTGTAATAATCTCGAATGCATTTTAAAGAAAATAATTCTGTCTGTTAAACCTACAGTACAAACGATG
Organism: Leptestheria dahalacensis; assembly: GCA_022114935.1. Lineage (NCBI taxonomy): Eukaryota > Metazoa > Arthropoda > Branchiopoda > Diplostraca > Leptestheriidae > Leptestheria > Leptestheria dahalacensis. The sequence continues at coordinate 9,913 of JAIQCU010001576.1, forward strand.
AATAAAAAAAATTAAACGAACCCCTCTACGAATATCTTTATGGTTATATCTTTCGGAACCCTAAAGCAAATTGTGGTCATCCAGCCAGTCCTGGATGGCATTCTTGTTGGTCTGCAACCAGCGGATATTGTTGCGCACCGTCTCCAAGGCCTGTTGACGAGCGCGACTGCCGGCTCCAGCATCGGGGTACTTGGCGAAGAAGTCTTCCATTTCCTGCAGACGGATCTCCGTGGTGAATTGGCTGGTTACGGTTCCTACCATCCGGCCGAGGTAGCGGTTATTCAAGGTGAAGCGGTCCACCAAATATTCCCATTCAGTCCTGTTTATTAATTAGTTCAAGACAGTATAGATATTTTGAATGAAACAGAAAAATATGATATCAGTTATTCTTACCGAACAAAGTCCCACACGATGGGCAGACCGACGGGATTGTAAGAGATGTATTCCAGCACAGTGAAATAATCTTGGGAGCGGATGTACGTTTCGTTCTTTGCGTATTCCAGGTACCTAAACGGAGAAAGAAAAAGCGGTTGATTAATTAACTATGATGAACAACGTAATAGAAATAAAGACTATTTATAGTTAAACAAATCAATTAACGAGCTGAATTACCCAGATTAATATTCTATTCACACAGTATTATTAAGATATAAGTTACTGGTTCAAAAGCCACGCTTCTTTGGTGAACGCCAATCCGTATAGAAGTTTTGTCTGTTCCTGGGGGTTGGTCTGTGCCAAATAGCGTTTCCACATTGTGTTCCAGGCATCGGCGTCTCCAGCTTTCGACATACCATGGCGGTACACCAAGGTGCGGGTGTTCGGTGGCAGGTAGTAACTGGGGTCTGATAACCATTTGTTCAGTTTCTCTGCTGCTCCATCCAGGCACGGGGCGTAGCCACTTAGGCAGGCCAGGTCAAGAATTGTAGATCGCAAAGCCCTAAGACATTAATATGCCTTTACCATCAACAACCAGTAGCAACTTAAACAGGGAGGGAACAAAACAGTACAAGTCAAACAAGGGGAAACTTAAGACAGAATTAAATTAAACAGAAAGATAACAATAAGGTAATTTGATACGAATTACGTGAATTGACGACTTTCACCTTGAATGAAGTTTAATAAGGAACACATATTCGTTAGTCTAGAAACTATGGACCAGGTTAGTAAAATTCAAACAAAAAAGTCGATTACTTTGTCAAGAAGTCGCCGGTATCGTCCCATCCCAGCTCGTTGAAAGCGTCTTGAACCACACCAACAATCAGTCCCTAATTCGACGAGGATAGAAATACAGAAATTATGTTCCAACCATTAGAATTGGAATACAAGTCTTAAAAGAACCATAATTAGGTTACGTCAAATAGGTGTCCTGGAAAACTGAAATTATTTTTTTTTGGTTAAATACCCGGACTCCTTGATACAACGGCGTCGCGTACAGCAGGTTCGATATATACTTCAAGTTACTGGAGGCTGTTTGCCAAGGCACAGGATGTCGATCGTTCTTCAGGTACGGTGTCATATCCAAAGCTGTAGCATAAGGTACGGCTCCAGTCTGGGCCAAACTGAAGGCATCGTTGATGATTCCCGACCGGTCGGCAGGGCCAAGTTGCTATTTCAAAAAAATAATAGGTTTTCAAAAAGTAGTTACTAGGTTATACATTCTATTATTGTTATTTCTTAATGTGACTATTAATTATAAGATAATGTTATCAACGAGAAAAGAGAAAGCAACCACAGAGATATTTACGTTATGGTTAGACAACAAGGCATCGCTCAGTTTCTTCCAGTCTTCCGCCAGATAGTTGACCCGGTAGAAGCCGTACTGGCCTGCGTTGATCTTCATCCATTTGGTATCGGCCGGAATCGGAATATTGACTGTATAAATTAAATTAAAAAATAAAAATAAAAATAAATAAACCAACGTGAAAACGAGGAAACTAACCGCTGCTGTCTTCTAGCTTCAGCCAAACGAATTGCGGCACAGCGTTCTTGTCCGTGATGTAAGAAACGGGAACGTCCCATTTGTAACTGGGGAAACAAAGCAAAGAAACCCAATCATTAGCAAATCGCATATCAAATCCAACTTGACCTTTTTAATTAAACGTTAATCAAGACCAGTCAATTCAATCGACAAAGGGCATTGACATTAGAAGATTTAAGGGGATGCCATTCAGTCATTACAATACATATGCATATTTAACTAAATCTATTAATAATCATCTTAGAATTATCTGGAAAATACGCCTAGTACTTGAATTCGGAGGGGGTGTCGACTTTTTGTCTGCCCGAGGTGTCCAGGATGAACCGCTGCTGAGTGACGACGTATTCATTGGCCGACTGCGACTTGGTTATGTTCAACACGGGGTACCCCATCTGCCGGGTCCAGGTGTCCATAATGCGCGGGATGTCCAGATTCGGCGTCACTGCCTGATATTGTTCACATTACAGTTATTCGACCTTTGGTTCTTTACACAATGATTCCATACGTGAACTATCTCAGATATAGAATTAATAAGTCTGCTTGGGTTTCACTTGATAGTTACCCAATTAAAAACCTAACGCTAATCACCGGATTGGTTCACCGTCAACCGTAAAACAATAAATACTGTGTAAAAATTCAGAAATACTAATACTGTCTACGCCAACAAATCAGGATTTTCTACGTTAGGTGAAATAAAATAAATTTTTACGACAAACGATACAAACGGATTAGCTTTTTGACTGAAACTGAGTGTCAAGTACCTTCAATTCGTTCCAGAGATCAGCGGTGACTGCATTATCGAAGGCGTACTTCTTTAGGAAGTTCTGAACTCCAGTGCGGAAGTTGTCACTTCCCATGAAGTTCTCCAGCATTCTCAACACCGAGGATCCCTGCAATGAGAAGCACATTTTGAAGGTTTTATTTCAACTACTGATGCTTTTCAGCTACCTGACGAGATTTTGTTTCATTTGACGAAAGAATCAATTGTTAACAACTACGCGTAGAGTACCTTGCTGTAAGAAATAGTGTCGAAAATTTCGGTAATTTCGTCCGGATGATTCACAGGCTGGACAATAGGGTGGGAGCTGAGCTTGGCGTCCAGGTCCATGACAGGCTGTACATCGTCCGTTAGCATTTGCGTTTCCTTATTATTCAAAACGAGTTGATTAAGAATAATTTTCGTCGATCTATCTATCTATCTATCTACCCGTCTAACTATCTATCCATCTACCTACTTATCTACCTATCTACCTACCTATATGTCTGTTTATCTATCTATCTACAATGTATCCATCAGTCTATCTATCTGTCTGACGGCCCACCTATATACCGATCTATTCCATCTATCAGCAGAAAAACGCAAAAGCCATATTTACGTAAAAATAAGTAATTTTAATCTAATATGAAGCTCGATTCGGGTAAAACAGGTTACCAGATCCCAGTCAGGTTCCACGGCACTGGCTCCTTTGAACTCGATGTAACTGGCGAAACCTTCGTTGAGCCACAGATCGTCCCACCATTTAATGGTCACTGCATTCAAAATATTTCGATAAACAACACATCAACATGTTGATTGATCAAGTGTGTTGAAAAAGAAAACGTACTCAAGTTGCCAAACCACTGATGAGCAAGTTCATGGGCAACCACAGTCACTACTCGCTTCTGATTGGACGAGGAGCTTTCTCGCGGGTCAAACAGCAGCGCCGTCTCGCGGTAAGTGACCAAACCCCAATGTTCCATGGCTCCAGAGACAAAGTCCGGAATGGCAATCATATCTACACGGAATCGAGGAAAGAAAGTAATTCACTAACACAAATAAGGAACTAAAAATTAAACATAAAAATTGATTTTAATTGTCAACTTTAAATTTAAAGGCAAAATCAATACTGTTTATATTACTAACACAATTATTATATAATACTAAGTTATATTAACCGATAGTAGTTAAATAAGATACGCAATACTCTGGCTAGATAATGCGAGACCTTGTTTGGGCAAAGCGTAGCTGATGTTAAAGTAGTCCTCGTAGAAGTCGGTAATGGCGACACCAGCTTTCAGCGGGTAGTCGACGGCCTGCATCTGATTGGGTCGAGCAAAGACGCGGAAGGGTATTCCCGACGCCGTCGTATTCGACACCTCCTGGAAATCGCACACGATGAAGCACGCCAGATAGGTTACCATGGGAACGCTCTTTTGGAATTTGACAGTCGTCAGACCCGCGCTTGGGGTGTTGTCCTCGAAACTCTGCGAAGAAAAATATAAGAGAGATGTTAATTTTTTCCAATCTTTTTACTCGTGATTCTATTATGCTGCGAAATAAACTGTTACCATTTAAACCAGTTTAACCTAATTACAATATGCATTAGACCTGATGACAAGAAACTGGATAATGCCTTCCCATTGATTAAAAATACGACCTATAGTATTGACTTCGTTTTTAACTAGATTACATTAACACTTTTCTATTGTTGATTAATGTCCCAGTTATAACCTTCAAAGCGGGTGTGTTATGGGGTGCCAATAACTCATCATGTAATCTATAAAACGAAATCTATTTTATCAGAGCCCTGCTTAGCAGCATATAGTAAGACTTTGTGATCAATAGGTTTTATCCTTTCAACTCCTGAGAACGCCTGTATCGCCTTTACTTTCCCCTCCGTCAAACATTTCCTTCAAAAAGACTCGAAACAAAGCAGAATGCAAATTGGACTCTGTCGAGTTCAGGGGGTAACCGTTGACGACGCTATAAAAAAGGATCACGATCGACTGAAAAGCCCTGCTCACCTCAGTTCACACCAATCACGATGACACGTAAGTAGGCTTTACGTTCAACAAAAAATTCGTTTTTCTACATTAAAAACAAACTTTAACCCTATAAAATTAAATTTAATTTTTTAATTAAAGATTTCATTATGATAGAAATATAAATAAATATAAGGGTTCTTTATGAAATCTAATTAAATTTCAATTGTAGGGCCAAAGGTTTTGCTTGTGCTGCTGTCTGTAGGATTGGCCTGCGCAGGTCCGCTGGGAGCCGAAAACGCGACTTCCAACGCCAATACGCAGCAGCAGACCGGGCCGCGTGTTGTCGTCGGAACTGTACCAGGAGGATCCATTCAAGGAGCGAATGACAACGTTGAAGTTCGGTGTGTACATCTTTATTTAATATTTAATTTAATGGCGTTATGGTTGTTTCAAATCAATATTATAACGGTCGAGATCTACAGAACTTTATTGGGTTAATTAGAAATGCAACAATTGGTTAAGCTCATCAGCCAATAGTTTAACGTTGCTCCAGTACTTAAAGTTTGTTTCTTAGGGAGAACACCGCTAACCGTCAGGACAGCAGCCAGGGTTTCCGTCGAGACGCTCAGAGCTTTTCTGCGTTTAACCAGGGCTTCCAACCGAACCAACCGAACAACTTTGGGGCAAACTTTGCGTTTAACGACTTCAACAAAGGCGCGTTCCAGACATCATCTTTTGGACAATTTGGATCCCCGAGTTTCCAGCAGCAGCCACTACAGCAGGGTATGAACCAGGCTTTTGCTGCTACATCTGCTTTCCAGAATCCACAGCAGGGAGGCTTTGGTCAATTCAACGCCGCAGGCGGCGCATTCGACAGTCAATTTGGCTCTCCTTTTAACCAGCAGCCGTTTGGCCCGAATCAGCAGCAACAGGATACCAAGAAGTCGTCTTCGTTTACCCAGCAGGACAACAAGCAGCAGCAGCAGCAGCAATCGCAGCAAGGCGCAGGAAACTTGTCATCTGGCCAGGGTCAAGCCACTCCCATCAAGCGAGAAACTTCGAGCTCGGTAAACGCATCAAGGAACTCCACGACGGACTTTAAACGGAATCCTAACGATGGCTTTGGACCTGGAGATGTACCACCTCCATTCTTCGGACCTAATGGACCTTTCGTCCCGCAAGGCCCACCAATGCTGCCACCGACCCCGGCAATGCACCCGTTTCAGGGAGCCATGCCTTTTCAGTGGAATGCGCTGTTTGGGCAGGACTTTAACAGGTTCCCTAACCTCATGGTAGTCCCTATGCTCGTGAACCCTGCTATGCTGGGACACATGCAAGACTTCAATCCTGGCTTTGGACAATTCGACCCTCAACCTCAGCAAAGTTTCTTTGGACAACAGGCCCTACCGCAGCGAATTGATCCCGGCCAGCAGATTGGCCAGCAACAAGGAGTGCCCCAGTTCCCCCGCCAAGAATTTCGGACTTTTGAAACCACCACGGGAAAGATTTAAGTTGTACTGAAACTTACCCTGTAGTCTTTGTTTCTGAGAACAATAAATTAAAAGTTGAATGTTTAACCTCTTCCGGCATGTTTGAAAGAGCGATGTAGCCGTCTCCCGTCGGTCGCACTAGGGAGACGCTGAAGGTTGACTTGAAGCTCGGTTCGTCCATGCAGGGGAAGGCTCTGCGGGCGTACGTGGGCTCGAACTTGGAGGTTGCGATGAATCTAAAAATTAATTTTGTCAGTACAGTTCAAAAAATCTACAGGTATTGACAAGTAAACCTTGTTTGATTGGTTTGGTCATTGTAGTAAGAACTACGGTAGAACCCCACAATGTCTTTGGTCAGGCTTCCCTCGAACATGAGGCTGATAGTGTACTTGCCGGGTGAAATAGGCTGTGAGAGCAAGATAACCCAGAACTCGTTAGGTTTGTACTCGAACGCCTCCTGGAGCTGTACTGGCTCCCCGTCAACTCCGTGTCCGACGAAAACTTTGGTTGACGTTATTGTCAGTAGTTTGGTGTGGACGAGTAGGAAGGTTCTCTCTGCGGTTACGTTGATGTGGATGTCAGTTGTTCCAGTGAAGAGACCGGTCTGCAAGTTGGGATGCAGAAGAATCTCGTAGTGCAGCGGCAGAGTATCGACGGGCAGCCGATAGTCTTTCTCCCACGGTTCTGTCGGTCCAATTGTCGATGACATTGTTACTGTCGAAGTGAGGGCTGCAGTCGACGACGTTTCAGTCGTGGACTCTGTGCTGGACTGCGAACTTACACCCAAGGCTATTGATAAACCGATGCAGGTGATAGCCAAAACAACAATAAGGCCTGACAGTAGAGCCGTTAAACGGTTCATTTTTTCACCGCTAGATGGCAGGCGCCTAAAAGTAAATAAAAGCGGTTAACGCAAGTTCTTGTGTAATTATTTAGTTGCATTTAAGTTACTATAGCAATCTGTATGAAAAATGTTTGACATGTAAAGAGTATATTTACGAAAGGCTTTACTGATAAGGTTTACCTGATTCAGTGCAAAGCGTGGTCAAGCTTCTGACCAAAGACCGGAGGCAGAGCCCTAAAGTCGAACTTCTCCCCTGTAGCGATAGAGAAACCTGTTTTTCACTTTCGTTACTCGCGTAATCCCAAACACAAATGTACTATTTGCTAAGGGATTCAGGTCGCTTGTTAGTTAATGCTTTTCAGTAACGTTGTAGTGTTTGGACATAAATGTATATGGTCTTTAAAAACTCGAATGAAAGTTACACAAAAATAACGAAGTAAAAGGCTTGACGCAACAGGTAAAGAGCTCAAGAACCAAGCTGCCCTTTCCACAATACCCCTGAGATTAAATTCCATAAACTGTAGCATATTCTCTCTTTGGGCTACATCATTGATACGATTGCATGAAACTCTTTGATGAACCCGATAACCGAGCAAAAAAAGAGAATTACCAGAAAATAAAAGAGAAAAAGGATTGCATCGTGTGGTTCCACTGGCTCGCACAGCTTTCACTTCCATAAATCATCTTCTTATTTTTGACTTGGTATTTTTCAAATAAAGAATTTTAAATATCTAATTTTAAATAAAAAATTTAGAAATTCGAAGAGCGCAATAAACTTATAAGAAAAGACGTAATTTTTTTTTGAAAAATTAATTCTGTACCTCTTTGTTTCAAAACGGGGAATTTCTAGGGCCGAGACAACGGTGTGATTGCTTCCAGTAGGTAGGAGAGAAGCAGTGCAACTGCATCCGACCCAACGCAACAAGCTTATCTCGACAAGCGTGTTTGACTTGGCTTTGGAAACCCAATGAATCTCGATAACCGTTATTGTATTCACATACTAAAGAATCGAATAAACAATGACATGCAGTGTTTAAGCATAAAATGCAAAAGCGTTGATTTCAACTTGTATAAGAAGAAAGCTAACAGGGTAAACACCAAACTCGATTGCATTCATTCATATAATTTTAAGGAACGCAGTAAAGGGCTTCGATTAATTCAGAAAGTACCAAGTCCAGAGCCAAGAAACGGGTTGTGAATGACGGAAATTTCCTGTAATTTCTAATCTTTAGGATTTTATTTTGGCTAAACTAACTGACCGATTTGAACGAAACTTGAAGGACGCATCAAGTGATACTAGGCCTACATTCAGTATTTTTTGGGTGGCTATACCTCTGAAAGCGTAGGAGCAATAAGCAGTCAACTTTTACCTCAGCAAAGAACCCGATTTTACTGGTCTACGTCTACTGTACAGCACTATAATATTCGACTAAACAAATGTTAATGTTTACGTTCGTTGACTTTATTTATTAACATGAATACTAACACACATGCGTCCCATATTATCCTTTGAAAACGACGACAGCAGCAGCAGCAGCCTAACGCCGACTTCTCTCGTTTCAAAATGGCGGGCAAATAAATCTTTTCGAACCCCCTTTTTCCCCTCTTCTCTGTCTTCCTTTCTGTGGAACTGTATGTGACCTTTGACCTTACTTGAATCGCGTGTCGAATAAGAATAACCCGATTAATAGTAGTCTGTGCTTTGGGTTTTTCAAAGATAACGGCGCCCATTGTCTTTCCCAGTGTTATTATCAGACCTCTGCTATTCAGTTTCAAGTTCGACATGAACAAAACTGATAACGAATAATGCCAGAACACGCGTCAAGACCGGTCGAGTTTATACACTTGGGGTTACAACATTGACAGAAATACTAAAATCGTCTATTTTTTTTCTTCTATAAATTAACTACGATGCATTTAACTTTGCACGCCATTGCGTTGATAAACGTCTTAATCAAGGTAGATTAGTTCGTTGTTTGCGTATCTATAAAAACATTATCTTACCAAATGTAAGATGTTAATCCTGTGGCCGTAAATCCCTTCGAAAGATTTTGACCTTTTCAAAACAGCTGTCAGACGAAGTGATAATCTATCATATTATATATCCGTGTGTCTATTATATACTGTCTCTACTAGGTATTCCATAATTTACAATCAAAATTGAATTCAAAATAGTTAAAGAAAAGTGTAATGAAAATTAATTTTTGATAGAATCTCATTAGACACTGACATTTCTGATTTGCAAAGCAAAGAAAAAGTAAGAATCAGATTCACCCACGTTTTTTGCGTACATCTTCAACACGTTTTGCTGGATAACAATAACAATTTAGACGGTGATTGTACTATTCCTTAGTCATACAACCTCAAATTTTCGGCCATTTTGAGCCGTAAGTTTGGCCAAAATTAAAGGTTAAAGTTAATACCC
>JAIQCU010001577.1:0-19539 GCA_022114935.1 Leptestheria dahalacensis
TTGATTGAATCAACCCCGGGGCCTGCTGGAGCAATAGAGGCGAGAAGGATCTTGTCATGTAGACGCTAATTGCCATCATGTGCCCTGCCACAGGCTAGAAGTTCTGAGAAAAGGAAGAAAGTAGGGAAACGGTAACTAGGTTTACCAGGGGACAAATGGCAAATCATCAATGTCCGTCTAGCATGAAAATACCATCAATAAAGCCGCACGATACACATTGGAGAAGAGAAAACCGTTTCTCAGTGTCAACGTGGTGATGCGGTCGGAATTAATATTTATAACTTGGTGCATTCGGATGCATGCGCTTGATGGAAATCTATCGGTCTTTTCTGTGGACGTACACCAGACACGGTTAATCAACTACAATAACCCTTGGAAATCGATCTCTAATGAATACAGCAGCGGTTTCAGGTGATTGCCGTGGGGCTTGTCCGTGCTACTAATGAGGTTTTCAACCAACTGATGAGTTTTCTCTTGTGAAAACACATACATTTACATCAAGAAGCGACAGTGCAAGAACTCGTCCCTCTTTTGCTCACCAAGTCTAATCCCTCACGTGTCAACTTAGTGCGTTCTATCAAGGGAGTTTGTCCAGCGAGTTCCTCCTTGATGGATAGTAGGTACCCATTAACTCTAATGTCATTCAGAGTGAAGCACTTAGACAGGATTGAAAAGCTCTGAATTGTAAAGTAAGTTTGCACGTCTTGATTCTGTAGCGGGTAAATGAATAATCTAGGGCATTACACGGGCTGCCGACCTTTGAGCAAGTCGGTTTTCTGTCGTGGATTCACCTGGTCGACGATGCATTTTCACGATCCCTGCAGCTGAATTAATGATTCCCTATAATGGAGCCGTAAAGGAGCGGTAGTCTTGCGATTCGCCTCGGAAAGCTCTTACGGCCTTGTTTCTCTGGTAGGTAGTATAAATTAATAGCAGGCGAACAAGAAGGTACCTAATAGCGTTCTGGTGTAATGCTTGAGCCAGCTTTGGCCACCTGTAAATTCTCCTGGTTTGCGTGGTTGACTCGCTGATGTTTAGCGTACATGTAGAATGTGCGCCTGCGTCGCGGATGGCTTTTATTGGTAACCGACGGCCAGAGCCGGGTACAAAATCCGCCGGTCGATGTGCGTGTCGACCAGCGCCGAAGACTTTGGCCTGTCTCTCAGCTGAAACAATCATTCGAGGCAGCACAGTCGTTCCGTATTCAGCGCGTATTGCCTCTGTAGAGTGCATAGACAGTTTGATCGAGTTAGTCGATTGTCTCTATCCGCCAACTTTCTAGGTAAACAAGACGTACTTTGGTAACTCTCAAAGGAAAGATTTCTTTTGCTTTCTTCTCTTGCCGTCCACTTTCGCCTTCGGGCTACTTGTATTCTTTCTGAGTGCTCTTGGCTCTGGCATTTTGATTGCACGCAGCTCAAGGTAGCTTTATTTGACGTTAGACATTGTCGTAGCGATCCTCATGAATACTTTTCAAGTGCAGGCCTCTTCCAAGAATGTGCGTCTTCCGCTTGTTTAATTGAATAGGCAAGCTGTTTCAAGTACAAGGCCTTGAATGAATTCTTGGCTACTTTTACCTATCTATTTATCTATCTGTCTATCTGCCTATTTATCTGTGTAACCTATGTGTCTTCTACCTGCATGCCTATATCTAACTACCTCTTGTAGATAGACATGGGTTTCTTCTTGACTGTCCGGTTTCAAATACTAGCGACCTAAACAAATTTACTTCATAATGTTTGGTACGCTGTGTGTAATGAGGTAATGCCACCCTACTGACATAGCCGTCGTTTGTCTATTTGTTAAGGGATCGTATGTTTTGGCTGCGAGAGGCTTAGACAAGATGACCGGTCACTGCGGAGTGTCGTCTTTGGTGGTGATCGTTACAGCTATGGCGATTTACTGGAACTCTTTGCAGTGCGGTTTCGTCTTCGACGATATTTCCGCCATTAAGGACAACAAAGATATTCGCCCGCACACACCTCTCTCCAACTTGTTTTTCAACGATTTCTGGGGCACCCCGATGACGAAGGTATTTTTTTCTGCTCCCGCGTCCTTAGTGCTTCGTTACCGCTTTATGCACCCGAGGTAAAAAAACAACAAAAAAATAAAGGCGTCACAACAAGATCGAGAAACACGTGTTAAGTTTTCCCCGCGATAAATAAGACCATGGTCTTTTAGAGCAACTTATTGTTTCGTTTATATCACTGTACGTTCTATTCTTGTTTCTTAAATACTAAAGCAGCACGCTGGAAATTCTGATTGGCTTGGTTCCATTTCAAACAGCATTTCATTTTTTTATTTACCAAAATAATATGTCGAATGTTTTCTAGATTTTCAACGTTTGTTTTTCGAGGAGTATGCGAACGTGCTGATGCAGCCACAGTCATAAAAAGGCACAACACAGGGACTTAAAAGTTTTGCACCCACGTTAAATGAGTTTGCCGGCACGTAAATAAGCAATCAGGGGTGACTTCTTTTTTTGAACGTGAGTTATGCCACGCTGTTCAGAGTTAAGTTATACGCTGTGACGGGGATTTGTAGTTATCACCTTCATCGCCGCTACTATATATCATGCACTCAATATCCTGGCTGACACGAGCAGACCGTGGTTGGCCTACTTCAGCGTGCGTGATCGCAACTTTTCATTCTTGATTGCGAGCACCAGATTACTTTTCCTACTTAGAACCAACCAGAAGTGTTCCTTTCTGCTTAAACGCTCTTCACCCACGGTGCTCGGGACCCGTCCGACAAGCAGTCTTGATTTAATTTCCTGCGAAAAACTCAAACCGCATCTAATATCTTTGGTCAGGGCATATACACTAGCCCGTAGTGAAGATGTCGATTCTCTCAGCTTTAAGTGCTTTTCCCGATAACTCACGCCCTGAAATTAAATAAGGAATAAGGAATCGAGTGAAAGGTTTGAGAATGCTGTGCCGTATAAGGTTTCTCTTCGGCGATGGAATTTTTCTCCTGTTGATTGTATTGCTTTGTAATTAGAGGAGAAGAAAAGCCATAGCATCTTGGGTTTGGCCGAAAACAAGCCTTCTAGTTAGTCGTCCATGGGCTTGCTACTCCCTTGCGTTAGACGAGAATGAAGGGAGAAGCGCCAGAAAGAGAGGAGAGTATTCTTTTTTCCACAGGAAGAAAGAGAAGAGAGAGAAAGAGAGAGAGAGAGAGAGAGAAGGTTACCGGAATCCCAAAAAGCGCAGAAGGAAATTTTTGCGCCACCAAAGTGTTTTCCTTTCTCTATCTTTAAGCCGGAGGAAGATTGAGACTGAGATCTGTGCCCTAGCAAAGTTTTTTCCCCCTCGATTTTTTAACCGAAATGCTGTCTACTGAGTTAAACATGATTTAACAAGGACAAAAAAGAAGGTTGCCGAGTATTGACCATATTGTTCGGCAGAGGAAGTTTAGATATGGAAAGGACGTAAAAGTGTGCAAGGAGCTGCGCTGCAAATGTTAGTTTATGACTTGAAAATTGGGTTTGAACATTGTGAGAAGAGTTTTTTTTATGTACGGTAGACGGCGATATAATGTGTGAGGCAGATGGGGGAGGAGAGTTACAGACGCAAGGCAGATTTAGAGCTTACTTGGGCATAAAAGAGATAGACAATAGGGAGCTTAAGGGCACGTCCACTTGAATCCGCTGAGATGCCTTAGCTATAGGAAGTTGGCTATAGGCTCAATGTAAAGGAAAATGGGCTTCGCGTTTCCATCTCATCTATTGCCGTTGCATGGGCCCCTTTACAGACCAGCTGAACGCCACTGATAGCGATGTATGCCAAAGCGTTCGGCGACCGGAAAATATTGTATTTCACTTTTATTCCATCGTAGCGAGCCAGCCGACAACTTTGGATAAAGTATAGTAAAGTATAAACTTCTGGCAAAAGGATGCACGAGTAGGTTCGACTTCTTGTAAACCTCCTATATGACATCAAAGTAAAAATGGACGGACCCTGTCTCGCCGATGCGCAGTGATGGTATGCTTGTCGCCTTCAGTCAAGAAGATAGAACTTTATGGCAATTACCACAATGAATGTCAACTTGTCGCTGCGCACCGCACAACTGTTAATGCGTCTGACAGTTGGTTGTGACAGTTGCCTCCAGAAAAAGGGCCTCCCCCCAGTGATGATAAACTTGACTATCAACTACTCACCCTTCCATCAGAAGTTGCGCCTTGCCGTAGACAGTGTGCTGAAAGCCTGTTACCAAAGTCGGACCCATGTAAGCGTAAAACTGAAATGTTGGAAGTCTGTCCCCGAGAAAAAAGCAGCAACAGGTCTTTGGTTGACATTAGGTTAGACTTGATACCATTTATCCGAGAAAACAAGACCCGCGGTGGACTTCAGCAAAGGCCTGAACTCATTCAATTACTAGCGTAAGGCGTTTATGGCTCAGTCAGGAAGCATCGCCTTTGCAACTAATGGAGCCAAGTCACGCAGAGCCTGCGTCAATATACTCGCAATTGGTTTCTTCGGATAGGGTGACCCTCTCGTAACCGGTAGTGAGATGTGCCGCACAGCCCCGGCGGAGGTAGTGCTGTTTATGTTTGGCCGTATAGAGTGGTTTAGACTAATGATCTTAGAGCCAATGAGGTATCCGGTGAGCGAGAGCTAAAAGGATGTGTACCCTTATTTCCTCTCGGTAATTAGCTAGCGTTACAGAATTAATCTAGTCAAAGCGGATTAAATCTCATTACACAAGCTAATTAGCATATGCTACATCAAAGCGTAGCTTTGCAGACGTTTTCCCTCTTCATTCCGGTTTGCCTTAAGTAGACAAGGCCTGTCATCCGATAATTTCGCTCCGAAGCTTTTCAATTCCCCAAACCGAAAACCAAAAGGCGTTCTCGTCGGCCCGAGCAAATTTGTATGCAGCAAAATTGGAGAATTTATTCCTTTGAGGCATTGGTTATGTGATCCAGAAAGGGCCTTATTGGATATTGCGGCAGTCCCCTCTATGAAATATTCACCAGCCTGAGGCATAAATATCCAAGGACCTGTCCGTCACACTTAGCTTGATTTGAAGAAAGGCCCAGGATATTGTCTCGTTCTCCAAGCCTTACGTGATGTCATTCTGACAGGGAGCACGTATCCACCACGACAACACGTGTAATAGTCTTCAGATACTTTGTTCTTTAGCCAGAGTGGGAAATGTGAATGATCAGAAAGTCAAGTTGAAACGCCCGAGTTTTATTTTCGTTCCGTCGGGCAATAATCTGTAGATCCATGCGCGTCCCCAGAGATCCTGGCCGGGCGAATAAGAGATGGCTGGGCGTTGGTACAAGGATGACATGTACTTTATTTGTTGCGGTTACATGGCTATATGACAAAAAGCAAGTTGAAAATCCTTTCTCGCCATGCCAGTGGGGAATTCAGGCAATTTTGCATATTTATTATACTCATCAGATTTCAGCGCAATATCTTTTTACACGAACAACACTCCTGCGCTTCTGTGGACCGTGCAAACAGAGACTAAGAGCGTCAAAGGGACGTGCCAAACAACGGCTTGTATATAAGAAAGGACGCACTCGTGTCCTTTTCATCTCAACTTTTCGCCCTGCAAAAGAGATCACATCACAGAGTTTCACCGGAGTTACAAAGAGACAAAAACTCATTGTAAGATGAGCCTTTTGGAATATAAAGGCTTAGAGAGTAAAAACACGCAAGTCACCTAAAAGGTTGGAAAGGCGATCTCAAATTTTGTCGTCCTCTTGTTTTTCCTTTTGTATTAGGGAAAACTATCCATCGTGTCGTGCATGTAGGCACGAAAAGAAACGACTCCCTGCTTTATAGCGTCTCCTTCAAAGACTGGACGCTATTCAATGCAGCTTACTGTCCAAAGCTGTTGAAAAGGCAACGAAACGAGATAGACACTGATTTAAGAATTGCAAAAGAAACTTTGTGTGCAAAACTCGGTTGCTGCTGCATTCGCCACAACACCAAAGTTCCGTTAATTTTGAAAAGCGCAACTCGCGGCGTAACTCTACACTCCAACAATTCCTGTAATTCAGATTACTTAAAGTGCGCTTTGCAACATTTTATGATTAGACTAATGACTGAAGTTCGGCTCGACATCAAAACACAATAAAGGTTTGAAGTAAGCTTTTTAACGCAGCTGAAACTTTTATTACCCCACCTTCGCTTATTGAATTAGCCAGCGCGTGGATAAGGTTTGAGCACGCTCACCGAATCAAATGTTGTGCTGGAGCGACAAAGTGACACAAAGTTGAAAGCGTCAATGTATAAATCTTGAATTACGACAAGCACTTCTACGGCGTCGCACTCGCAATGTCAGATTCGTAGATATGGTCATTGGATGATGTATAACAGATTTTAATTACCTGAAAAGTGTATAGGGTTTGTGCATTTCGAAGCGTCCGCCATCTTGACGGTCTGCAGATCAGTTGGGTCGAATTCTCTCCGTGCAAAACTGGGAAGATTCTCGTCGTAATTCATCCCACTGTTACACGACTGTGTTGTTTTGGTTTAGCTTCAAGTTTTGACATGAAAGAAAGTGAAATAAGAACTTCTCGTGAAATTGATTTTTGTGTGTGTGTAGAAGCCTGTAGAGCCTTACGGAGATTCACGTGGCGTGACGTCATAATGCATAAGCCCTGTAAAATATAACGTTTGCTTTGGACGTCCAACGGTTCGGAACTCATTAGCAACCTTTTCTATGTTCTGGAGTGTTTCTGTGATAGCAAATCCTATGGGTTTGGTTCGGGGCGGCACTACCATGAATAGAGTTTAAAGGACTTGGCAACTTGGTTTATGGTGGCAGCTGTTTACACGTGAAATTGAACAAGTAACCTGAATTGCGTGTACCTCAAGTAACTTTGGCGAACCGTGGTGGCATTCATTACGAAAAGGGTTTCACGACGCAACTTACTTTGAAGCCCTCTCTTAATGAGGTTGCTCGCTATTAAAAGTGCCAAAGATAAAATGCAGCAGCCAATGTCTGATCGGCATTCAAAATGAACGACTTTCTTTCAATGGCAAACTGTTCAAACATGGCCTTCTCCACGAGCTGTAAAACTCTTTGAATAAAAAACGAAGGGAACTTCAGTACGTCAATAGTCAAACTGAAACGACTTCGATGTCTTTTTTACGGTTCAGACCATTACAAAAAGCCGTACTTGCGGTAGCCTTGGCAACGCTGTTGAACGATAGCGAAGAAATAATGTCCAAACCATCCGGGCTTTGTGTCCGAACTAAGAATCCCCGATAGCCTATTATCATGGCTGGTTGTGCGGACATATCGATGTGCACAATGTATGGCGCTCCACTATTCACAGAATCCTGCACAGGAACTACCACACGAGGAACCCAGATTAGGCGGCGGAAAAAGGACTAAAATAAATGATTCTCTTTATTGGTAATATTTTTTCCCCCCGCCACCGGAAAGAAAAGGATAGTCTTCTTCGTACCATGGCTTAGCTTTTTTGAAGAAAAATAAAAGCGCTGATCCCCTGGTGCTCTGCACCGTGTCAGATATTAGTTGGGGAAGAACAGACCAACAGCTGAATCGAAATAAATTGTGCACTTAAAAAACTTGTGATATATGAAGTCGGCGAGAAGTTGGCGTCTTGGGTGCACATGATGAGTTGCCATAATCTTCGGTGCTAAACAAATATTGGGGTATAACTTTTAATGCGGGACTGTTTTTCTTAAATCTCGTGCACGTGCGAGGTAACAATTGTGTTCCTCGTATATTTCTTGCGTTTTTATTTTGGTTGAATACTTTTGATTGTTGCAGGAGCAAAGCCACAAGTCGTATCGGCCACTGTGCGTCTTGACTTTCCGTCTCAATTACTGGCTGCACCAGCTTCACCCTACGGGCTATCATCTGACCAATGTACTTCTACATGCTCTCGTCTGCTTTCTCTATCTGCGGTCAGTATTGATTTCTTTTTTCTCGTGTCGAATATTTTTTCCTGGACTGATTGCATTTCGAGTCAGAGTTTGAAATCTGGTTCGTTAGCGCCAGGAAACCGCTATGAGCTACATACTTGACCGCTTGTGGCTAATTACAGTTAATTAAGCGTCCTGACACAGTGTTCCATGAGCAAACGGCTGCTGCAACACGGAAGAAGAAGCCTTTGATTAATTCAAGGTTATCTAATGAGTATATAAGCCACAACGAGCTTTTAGCATTTGGACTTTGGGTACTTCAATTTAAGATGCGACCCTCTCTAATGGGCACGCTGATAACGTAACTGCCTGCATAAACAGCTCATACCGTTTCCGCCAGGGCGCTTAGCTTCTTTAGGGTCCTTGCAACGGAGGATCTTGATTTCGTGGAAGGCTATCAGACCTTGCGCTAGCAATCTCGTTCTTCCTTCATCTTGCTTTATTGTATGGCGGTCCTATCGTAATCCCCGTGTATTGGTAAGTACGGGCAATATTTGTCACGGGTACTGAATATAATATCATGTTGCACGACTTGTTCCCTATAGGAGTACCTTAGTAGAGCAGCCAAGAGATATAAAAGTTTTCATTTATCCCATAAAACTCATAAGCGCAGGAATTCAATCTGTGTGAATCGTAAATCCTAGGGACAATCTGTGCAAAAAAGGATCCTTTAGACACGGGCTTATAGAGGCTAGCTGGGGACGGGGGGTGGGGGGTTAGTCCCAAGTCCTGTAAAGGAAATGCATGAGTTTTCGATGAAAACGGTAGCAGGGCTAACATAAAGCGAGGGAGGAGAGCGGGGGAACATCTGCGTTTCTGTTATATTATTGTAAAGGGAATTGGCATGGCCTCTGGAGCTCATCTCCGCTGCAGTGCCGCAATTTTTTTAATTCGTACCGGGCAAATGGGAAAAGAGCATCCCTTGGTAACCGAAAGCGTACATAGTAATAACTGAATGGTTTCCAGTTAGGCGTGTGGGTGGAATCATCAGCATACAGTTCAATTAAAAAAAAATAGATTAAACTATCATTTGCATAGGACTAGATGTTTTCAGTGGTTTGCGAGCCTACGAAAATAGACTAAAAGTGGAGCGGCTTTCTAGTCATAATGCATTATTCCCTTCTGGGAGTTTCCTCGTGGATTTAGGACACGGACAAACTCGTGGAAATTGTTGGCGCAAACAAGTCTGCCTTCTCCTAGCGAGTTAACGTTTGTTTACATTGAGTCGGGATTCCTGCTGCTCTTGACTTGTGACCTTCGAATGCACTGTACTGATGAAGAGTCACTGCAGAATCTAGATTGACTCGCGTTATGCTTTCTTTAATCATCTCGGCAGATGGAAGCACGCGGAATGCAGCGCGTATCGCGCCGCACAGCCTAACTGCATTTTATTGATCCCTGGTCACGGAATAACAAACATTTGTTGCACTTTTCCATGTGCTTCGCTTCACACACCTGCACTCAGACTAGTTGCTTTGACAATTATAAGTGAGCGTGACTATCTGAGAACTCAATCCAAGCTGGAATCGTGTGTCAGAAATGTATATAAGCTAGTTGCTGTACAGTCGAGAGCTATAAAAAGAGTTCCTTGCTGGGCAAAAGTTGATTGCCTATTGCTCGTACACTTTCAAAGGTATAGCTACACAAAAATTACTGATTGTAGATCAAACAATACGTAATGAACTCTTAAAGTTTCATTGAAATTAATTTGTTAGTTTAGGCGAAATAAAATCCTAAAGTTTATATATATTACAATAATTTTCCAGCATTCAGGAAACCTTTTTTGCTCGGCTATACCAAAAAAAAAGGTCCAGTGGTTCTTAAACAAAGGAGAAAGACAACGGAGAATGAGCAGAGTAACGAAATAAGGCACCAGAGAAAAGACAATACTCTGGGCTGTTATAGGATAACTACAGTGCTCTGGGTATATAGAATTACACAAAAGTACAGCGCCGGCAAGAAATGAAAACATTCATAAAATAGGATTTATAGTCGTAGTAAATCAGAACACGGAGGACGGAAAAAAAAATGTTGGAAACGCTATGTGGACCACCTAGTGGTATAGTTTTATTTCTTTTCCGTGAAAGCTGGCTAGCCCGAACTCGGTGTGGCTTTTCATAAATGAAGAAGCTAACCCGTGTTAGGTTAACAGCGCCACTATTGGTTACGGAAGAGCTCCATTTGATACAAGACAAGCTTTTATGGCCGGCGCAGATGGTGTTCATTTGACGCGCAACTTTAAAAAAAGAAAAAGATGTCGTTCGCTGGGAACTATTTCACCAAAGTAATTACAGCAGCCACCCTTAGCGAGCGCATAAAAGCCTAGACAAACGAGAAGAAAAAGTGCAATTTCGTACGATTCGATTCTAAATCATGGCCGAGCTAGAAAACTTAGAATGAATATAACGCATATTGCTACCCCAACACGTGCTGAGACTAATATTCTACTTTTTCTATGGCAACTTTTCTGTCTAACTATCGGTCTATCTATCTGTTATTTAACCAACTATCTATCGATCCACCTATCTATTTACCTCCCGCTCTATCTACCTACCTACGTACCTACCTATCAATCTGTTCGCCTATCTATCTACCTGTCTACCTACCCACCTATCTATCTGTCAATCTATATACCTAGCTATCTATCAATCGATCAGTCTCTGTCTAACTATGTACCTATCTATCTAAGCTAGAAAAGTACCGATGAGTGTAGGCTTGTTTGCATCCAAACACGTGCTGTCAACTTGTCTAAGATGATGGGGGGTGAGATGGGGGTGGGATGGGGGGCTTATCGGTATGAGTTGTGCATAGCTCAAGTGCCAAAACTGTTCTGATTTCAATCTCGAGAGTACAAAGTGAAGCATAGTTCTCCTGTTGCTGCAGCCTGTAAAGTTCCATTAAAGAATCTGTCAAGTGCAGAATCCATTGCTTGTTTGCCAAGCATTACAGTTTCATGAAAGTCAAGCAGGACTGCAGGGTCCGCGCAAAGATCTTTTTTAATTACGACAAGAATCGTTACGGTTTGGCAGTGGGCCTCGTATATCAAGATGTGGTCCTCATTCTGCTTATAAGAAAGTGATACAAGTCTGTTGTTTCCTTGTAACCTGCCGTGTGAGATATATATGAGCTTGGACCAGTATTTGTCAGTGTCGCTGATTACCGTAGTTAGAGATGCTTGTTCTGGCTCTGGCGAAAAGGGTTAGTGCAAGTTGAACTTTATACTTCTGCCCCCCCCACCATTGTTGTCTTATGAAGGAAACATGAGTACAAAGTTGACCTTTCAGCAAAGTTCGATTCACAGCGCTAAAAGGAAAACTGACAGAGAAACTTGTTCCTAGTGCTACGCTATTTGTTGTATCGCTTATTGATCAACCTTTTGTCCCTTCGCGTTATCGATTTTTGAACGGGGGGGGGGGGCAAGTTGGGAAACAGGGTGAGTGACATTACGCTGATGCAACAGTTTGCGCTTTTACCCTTGATACTAACATTACAAACGGGGGGAAGGGGGTTGTCTCATTCTTATCATTTCAGTCAGATTAAGTTGGTTTGATTTATCCACTGACCCGTAATGTATTGATTAGTTGGGTTTTCTATGGTTGTACAGTCCGATCGACACAGTGCAACGTTTGGGCTATAAAACTTGATTAGCTGCCTCCAATTGTCATTTCGAGTGGGTTCAACCGCCGCCTGCCTCCCTCGTTGGCTAGACCCCTCTCTAGTGCTGCCTTGTGCGGAAACAAAAGAGGATAGATTCCCCAAAGACTATTGTGCAGCAGACGCCGCTTTTTGAGAATTAATGCAAGGCACTATCTCAAGAGCATCGTCAAGGTCGATGTACACTTTAGCCCTGCGTGACCAATTGCACCGGAGAGACCCGACGGCAATTAGAATATATCGTGTGCTACTTAATGGCGCACTATGCAATTTCGCAAACTTCTTTCACACGTTCGATGTAATCTTCCAACCGGCTCGCGTCCCGTTTCCAATAGGCTTTTAGCCAAGGTTTTTACCGCGATTACTTTCCCGCCAAGCAGCATATAGAGGTTCAACAAGATGAAAACCTATCCTCCCAATATTGCCTACTGGATATTAAAAAAAAACTTTTTTAGTTTGCGTTAGAAAAGAACATGGTATCTCCTGTTACATTTTTGCCCGGGAACCGCCGTCTGCCTTTCCTTCCACGTAATAGTGAAAGTAATAATCAAAATTGATCTTTTGCAATTCCTCGGTGGAACGAAGAGCTTTGTCGTGAGCAGAGCAGCGAAATCACTTTGCCAGATCTGAAACGGAATTTTTTCTCTCCCCTCTCTGCTCTTGTGTTTTCTTCTACCAAGGTAGAGTGCCTTTGCAGCACAAGTTTATTGTGGTGAAAAATAGCAGGAGACAAGGCAAGTAAGATGAACGATGCCGTCGTTTATTTCCATTGGATCAAGCGTTATGAGGTCCGTTGCTAAGATCCTCCAAGTCGATACACCTTATTGTGGGTGATGAATAGGGTTTCCAAGGCTCGTGCAGCTTTCTCACTAGACTTGTTAAAGAGACAAGACTTTTACCAACATTTCGCCCATATCCATCAATCTGTCAAACGATTCTTTGTTTAACAACGTAACTGCAATATTTACCCAGGGGTTCGCTCCAGATTTCCCAGTTGGTATTAATGTTAAGACCCGTATCGTGACATGGCACGAAACAGAGATAGTACAAGTCAAGTACCATCAGATCGCGGGCCTTACATGCACAACTTGGCACAAGAGAAAATTACAAAGGGAATTACCAAGTAGAGGGTCGTTTGTGCCTCTCCAGCATCGAGTTCCATACAGTAAACGCGCTTCCCCAGTCTGACGTTTGGCCAGAATCAACTCTCCCAGGCACAGTCAACTTGACTGAGCAGTTCACTCTTTGTGACGCATCGACTATGCAATTCCGCTTTACTGGGACCCCCAGATTTCCAAGGGGATTCAATCACCAAATGACGTGCGTAAAACGTATTTTATGGCCCATTTGATCTAGTTACTGCAAGAGGACGCCTTCTGTCATATAAGCAGTGGCTGGAGAAACCAAGTTTTCCTTCTTTTTTTTATTCCTCTTTCTCCTGTGGCTTTTTAATACCTAATCCAGCGTGGAAGATTTTTTCTTTTATCCAACAGGGGAAGGGGGGCATTCAAAATGGCCAGCAGTTTACTACTGCTGCCCCGCCCAAGGCCATTTTTCATTCTAAACTGGCTGAGCGCTTTCTTTTTACTCTTTTCTCTCGGCTTTGAAATAAATGAAACGACCAAATCACAAACTGCTGCTTGCTCCAGATATTCAACCCTAGCAATTATTTTTATTGTTATTTTTCTCTCTGGGCAAAGTTAGTTTTTGTTTGCTGTCCGCTTGTGTCGAATGATATATGTCTCTCGTGGAGGACCCATACTGCCGCTGCCGCATCACGTGTTTCGTTTCCCATACATTTGCATATGAGCCGTCTGCATCTTTCACAGGAGGAGCTATAGGCAGGCACTAAGAACGGACGAGATAGGCAGCAGGGGTGGTGAGGAAAAAAAATCAATTTACTTGACACGATATACATGGCCCGCTACAAGTTGCCCTAAAAAATACACGAGGATAAAAAAAAATAATTTTTTTGTATTAGACTTGAAAACAAGTAAGAAGGAGTACTTGGTGTCAAAGTAGATGCAATAGCCGCCCCCTTGTGCAATCCAACATAATGTTTTGCCTCGCTTTGAGAATCAATGTGGGCCGCCGTTTGTAGAATGTGCACATGCAAGAACGGCTCACGCAATAGCCGCTTTTGTCCGCTGATACCCTTTTCTAATACGGGTTTACGTCGGCTATAAAAACCAACTGCAATCAGGCTTTCTATATTCCCCCTTATTTACTCGATGCCTAAACGGGGGAATTCAGCACCCATTTGTCTCTTTTAGGGTATCAAAGAGCTGACTTGTGTTTCAAACCAGTTGCCAGCCCTTTGGCTGTATGTGTGTGTGCCTGGAACGCAAATAGACACAGACAATTTCCCAATTTTGTTCAGGCGCTCTCGGCCTGTATGTAAATGTTGATACAAGCCGACGCTTTATTTGCTTATTCCCCATTGATTTCCGTCGCCTTTTCGCTCCACTTATTGATTCCCTGTGTAAGCTTTTCTTGATTGAAAGGGCCGCTTAAAAACGCGAGTTTGGACTTTAGCGGGGGTGCGTGTAGATTTTCAGCTCTTTGAATCCATCCTCGGTAAAAAACCAATTTAAGCCATAACGAGGCCCGAAGTAGGCAAGCCGCACACGAAAAAGTGGAGGAAAATTAGAACTCGAGGTAGCGACAGCGTGCCACTTCTAACACAGCATACTTTCAGTAATTGGAATTTCCAATAAGGGCATTCTTTCTTTCCAGGGCACCCACTGCCTATATTAAAGAGCCTAGTGGAGCGCACAGTGAATAGATACTGAGCACTCTTACCCATTATTCTCGTATATAACTTGTTGCCCCGGCAATGAAGATAAATGACGCACAGTTAAGCTTAAGTCAACAAAAGTTTCATTAAAAGAGAATACCCGGTCTCTCTGTTGGCAACGAAACGCCAGGCTATTACTTCTTACGACTTACTTTGGCTTTACATTGGGGCAACACTAGACCTTGTTATTACCCCCTCTATACCCGGGCACAGCGTACTTACTAAGGCTTAGTAAACAGTATAGCTAAGACTTCATCCGCTTTTAAGCCCGTCGCGAAATACAGTTTACAGTACGATATGAAACCAGTATAGTTACTGTTTACAAGTATTGCACAGAGCGTCCGTCGGGCCCGTTTACTCGAGTGAAAAGTTCTCGGGCTCCGACGCAGCTCGTAAGATATATGTGAACAGGCGAAACCATCGATCAAGCTAATGGTTTGTTGCTGAGCTCGTCACTTCTTTGCCGTCCTGCCTGCCTGCCTGCACTCCAAAGCCGCTCTCTCTAACAACAACCCATATAGCATTGGTGTTTCCCAATAAATGTCCGAGCAAATAAGCCAAGGTAAACACGACTCTGTTTTCCTGTGTGTGATTGTAGGTGGTGCGTTTGATCGTTAACGGCAACAGAGACCTGTTAAGAACGATATGAGAGCCATAAAGGGGAAGGGGGAGCGTATGCTTCTATAGCAACGCCCTTATTTGAAAAATGCCATAAACACGGGAAAGCGTCAAAGATATAGGCTTTCTCTCCCCTGGTGCCCCCCTCCCTTACCCCTTGTCGTCTGTATTGCAGTAGATAAGAGACGAGCGTTGCCGGGACGCGGAAAATACCAGTCGACGCTGTGGGGTTGAAACTCAATAAGAGGCAGCTTTAATGAAATGCGTTAAAGCTCCTCTTGGGATAATTGCTAGCAGACAAAATGTCATTAGCGAATCAAATAGTGCCAATGATGGCGACGTCAATCAAATGTCGTCTGGTACAGCTGCGTTTTGCACTCGAGCGAAACGATCCCCAATCCGGACGATGAACCCCAGATGCCGAATGCAGATTAGGCGACGAATATTTTGGCTGCCCTTTTTTTCCCCCTTCCCAGAATGTCTCTTCTAGTAGAATACGCGTTTCTTTCTTCCTTTTTTATATAAGGAAAGAGCCACACAGTCAAGGCTGTCGTGACAATGCTAGCATAACTTAGACCAGGAAGGGTAAGCAGCTTTTGGGAAAAAGAGTCCGGTACAATGTGTTGCCAGGAAAGCCCTGGTTTCAATTCAATTCTAACTGGGAATGTTCCCCTATCAGCACTAGTACTGCTATTATATATATACCACATGAATGCTGCAAATACTTACTATTACTACTTATTACTACTTACTACTACTTACCGTTACTACTAGATTAATTTAAGTTTAGCTAATTATTATAGTGCTGAATTAATTTGTTCGTATACATTTACATCAAAGTAGATTTATAACTGAATGTTAACAAACTTATAAAATATTAAGGGTTAATACAAGGAGATGTATGAAATGAGGCATTGCAGAAAGTGTGTGTTAGAATGTGTTGTACGAAAAATGTCAAAGAATATCTGAAGGCCACATCTACTTTTACGTTGCTACTTACCTAAGATTATTAAGTACACGGCTGTTGTGTTGTTTTTTCCGATCCTGTCAGCACGCCCTCGTGTGCAAGAAAGTTACAAACTCGTCGCTTAGGCCAAGAAAACAGTAAGTAATTATAGTAGGTAACGCAAGGAGGCGGTTCTGGCGCGGTCGCCATTAAGAGCAACATGTGACACGCAGTCCAACCCATTCTGTTTTTGTCCTTCACGCACACCACATATGAATTGCATATGGGGCGAAACGTACATTAGCATGGCTAATTTAGGGCCTCCTTCGTCAATCATCCTCGTATAAGAGACTCGCAGAGTGCTCAGTCACGGTCAGTTTAAGAAGCCGTACTACTGTTACTTACTGCCAACCCGGGTTATTTTACGACCTTGCCATTTGCATATTCTAATACGAGCTTGGACAGTGCATTACAGACAAAATTAAACTTAGTTTTTTTAAAGCTGCGATGGCTAACTATTCTTGTATATTCCCCCTTAAACTAGTTATAATAAAACCTAGGCTTTCTTGGCTCTGTTCTAGGTTTCAGCAAGCCTAAAATTCTATTCACCTAGATTATCGATCTCCAGTTCAAATTAACCTGTAACGACTTTTTTGCGGGTTCGTAGGGAGAACGCGATTGATGGTTACGACACTTACTGTAGTAGTATTGAGACCCCCATTGTCGCGCACTCGGTGCGCTTGGAACCATAAGGGCGATGGAATAAAGCTTTTACGATTACATGTGAACTTTAAAGAAGAATCTGAAGGTTTTAATGTATTCTCATGCATCCCAAGTTTAGCTATTTGACTAAAAAAACTCGTAATCTAGCCGGGTTTAGAGGTAATGGTATAGCTTCTAGGCTTCTTTGGCTACGCCAGCTTCGCCTAGACTATAATCCTCACTTCCTACCTTTCTACTTCAGTTGATATCTAAATTATAGGCGAGCTTGGGGACTAGTGCAATTCAATTGCCCGAAGTTAAATTGCAGTACTTTTCACATCGGGCCCCCTCCTTTTATGGCGCGTTTACGCGCTATAAGGCAAGCACTGTTTGGTAAGTTGAGCTGTGTTTCGCACATATCCAAATCCCAGTCGATCTTGACCAGCTTTTAAAAGACCCTGACTACACCCAAGCCCGCCTAGGTCTTAAAGAGAAGCGTTCAATAGATGTTCTTGATAAGGATAATAGCGCGTCTTCCGTTTGCCATCGTTCTGGGTGTATTCGCTTTGGTGCGCAGACTTTTGATGGAGAAGGGAACGGGTGTATGGCGGGGGTTTGCGACCCACCACCGCCTGCATGGGTGTAAATTCTTGAGCTGAGTACTGGTGAATATTACATGTCACGTAGCGTCATTAAGCTAAAAATACGCCGCATTTGTCCTGCTATCCGTTATCGTCTATTTCCATAACAGAGGCTGCGCGTATTTGGCGAACTATACCGACACTGCTTCTGTACACTCGGCCCTGCCCCCCTCCATCACAATAAATAGTGCATTACGCGGCCATTACTTATGCACGGTCTTTAATTACAGGGTGTGCAGTTTGTTTCTCAGCCCGGCCAGCGCCTTCGTTGCCGCTTTCCTATTTGCAGTTCATCCCATCCATACGGAAGCCGTAAGTGCTTTCTTTCGTTCATTACCCAAGCTCTACTGTGTTAATTCAAAAGGAAAACCATTAACTTTGATGATACAGTATAATGTAATAAACTGAAAATAGTTTGACTATTAGTAAAACGTGACATAGGGTAGATCTACCGCCTGTTAATCATGTATCTAGGATTGTATATGTAATGATTGTGTCTTGATCAGCAGAATCATTCAAACGTAAATTATACTTGGTAAATACGTCAAAAGTAATAAGCAAAACCCCATTATACCGAATATATGCGTTGCTATATAAGCTAGATTAAACGTATGGTGGCATAAAAACTAGTATTATTCAATCCTGAATATCATCATTCAAGTGTCAGCTAGACAGACCGCATATATGCAGTGCGATAATTTATCTAGGATTGCTTACAAGTATACGGGATTGTAGAAATTAAGTCTTGAATATCATCATTTAAGTGTCAGTACTAGTTAATGAGCGAGGATGTGTTTAGGAATAAGCAAAACTGATTACATCATTCAAGTGTCGGTTGAAGCGCAAGGATGCGTGGGTGTAGGCAAACCCGGTGAAATCGACTAGATGCGGGCTAACGTGTAAAGTATTTACGATTGCGTATATAATATATAAACGAGTGTTAATCAGTCTTGAATATCAGCATCATTCAAGTGTCAGTTATACTTATAGTTGAGGCTTGTAAGTGAAGCGAGGGTGTGTATGGGAATAAGCAAAATCGATATAAGTGTCCCCGAGGACCGTACCGCGTAGAACTACTTCATCAGTCACGAACACACACATCATCATTAGGGTGTAATCGCTGAAATGGCCATCTCTTGTGTGTCCCCCCCCCTACTTGTTAAAAAGCAAACTAAACAAGCCGGCGAAAACACGTCATCGTACGGCCACCGGTTGGTGGCTGAACAACACACGGCAATAAAAAAATGATGAGTTGAGTAGTTTCCCCCGGTTTTTTATGTCAACGTAGAAGCAAACTAGATCCGTTTCGCCTTTGTGCGTGTAAGTGTGTGTACTGCGAGATCAAAAGCAAAGAAAGCTGCTTATTACGCAGAGATCAAAGATTTCACCTTTCCCCCTCGTCCTGGAGAAACAACTTGTGTGGATTCTTAACTAGAAGTCTCTCCCTGGCAATTGCGTTTCCACTTAACAATGACTGTTCCATGACTAAGTATATACTAGAGTCTGGAGAACAGCATTCGTATACTTCATGCAGGTTTTGAGTTTATTCATACCCTCTGGTTGTTAGTAATCCAATTCCAGAGGCTTTTTTTAATGAACTTCTCGTCCTTTTGCGTGATACGCAGGCTGTTTGATTGAATCAGAGTCTGTCACTTTTGTCGATAAAAAGAACTAACGCGTCTTTATGTGTTCGCCTGGTATTTAGGATTTTTATTTTATATTATATTCTTATAGGTGACGGGAGTAGTTGGCCGCGCGGAATTGCTGTCAGCAGTTTTCTCACTTGCATCATTTCTCATCTATAGCCGCAGTATCACGTCGAAGCAAACAAGTACAAAAACGTCGTTACTTAGTGTTATTTAATGAAGCCGGTCGGCTAGTATAGCCTCTTTTCACATAAACGACAAGTATAAATTGTTGCTGCAGCACAATAGACGTTCGGAACATGCGACTTTATGAAGAATAACAATATTTTGGTTTACAATGTCACAAACAAATCGATGGTAAAAGTATAGTTATATATTAGAATGCATTTAACTACAATCAAATCATTGTTATGAATGTTAGTTTTTAACAATGGATAGATAGATAGATAGATAGATAGATGACAGATAGATAGATAGATGACAGATAGATAGATAGATGACAGACAGATAGATAGATAGATAGATAGATGGATAGATAGATATATAGATAGATAGACAGACAGACAGACAGACAGACAGATAGATAGATAGATAGATAGACAGACAGACAGACAGATAG
>JAIQCU010001578.1:0-19371 GCA_022114935.1 Leptestheria dahalacensis
TATCTATCTATCTATCTATCTATCTATCTATCTATCTACCTATCTATCTATCTCTATCTATCTATCTATCTATCTATCTGTCTATCTAGCTTTCTGTCTGTGTCTGTCTGTCTATCTGTCTATATTGTATCTATATTTGCATCTATTTGGGTATCCGTCTATCTGTCTATCTGTCTGTCTGTCTATCTGTCTATCTATCTATCTATCTTCCTATCCACACCTATTTTACCTTTGTCTAACTTTGTATCTATCTACCCATCTGCCCATTTGTCGAACCTTCATCTATCCACCTATCTTTAAAGTTTGTCCGTCTGCCTGTCTACCTTTTTTTTTAATTATTTAGTCTACCTTAAATCCAAGGTATCTGACGTCGTATCTTAAACTGCAAATATGCTTAATTTTATCAGTTGGAAATCGAGGTTTGCGCCCTCTATAGTGACAAACAGTTTCCAGTCTTAGTTAATTTTCGCTTTTTACAGCTGCAACTTGCTGATTGCCGGTCGTAAAACTAAGCGGAATTTGTCCTTCGAGTAAAAAGTTCTCTCTCAGACTTAATCAGCACTGCGCGGGGGGAAAAATGCCTTAAAAACGCTGAAACACAAAATGCACTTTAGTGAACTTGTGAATGGTAAACTTTACTTACTGTTATATACTTTAGCATTTTTTCTTCTCTTTTATAACTTAACCACGTCATTTCTTTTAATAATAATAATGATATAAATAAATAGATAAGTATTGCATTAATTAAGAATAATATGAAGGTTTCGGATTACATGATTTCACTGTCCGAAACTTGGGTGGTGGTCTTTCTGTTTTACTGTTCATGGTGTCTTTTTTGACTTGGTTGTTGGAAAGAATAACTATAAACGGCATGGCAAACGATAGTAGATTACTACCTTGCCTTTTTGACCTAATGGAGTCAAAGTACACCGTTCCTTGCGTCTTCAGAGCAACTTCTTCAAATGAGTTTCTTTTATTATACACATTCTACTCACTTCATTGCTTTAAGTTATTCTCTTTCGAGAGTTGTCTGTCTATCTAGATAATTATCTGTCTATCTAACTACATAGTGGTCTACCTGTCTATCCGTCTATCCGTCTATCTATCTATCAGTGTTTTCTTATCAGTTCAACTGTCTGTCTGTCCGTCTACCTATCTGTCTATCCATCCATTCATCTATCTGTTAATCCGTCTGTCTGCCTATATCCATCTGTCTAACTATCTGTCTATCTATCTATGTATCTGTCTATCTATATAGGTATCTATCTATCTATCTTTGACATTTCGACTTCTCTTTTATGAGCTGACTATCGTAGCGATAAAAAAGCGCAGTTTGTGGAGTAAACACACTGAAATGATGCGAATTTCAGTGGGAAGTAAACTGAGTAGCATTAATCTTAATTGATTAATATAAACTTGTCTTATAATTAATGTATTATAACAAAATAATAATCAGTATTCAATTAATATAATCGGTACAGTACATGGAGCAAAGTGGAACCGAGATGGAACTATTTCGAGTATAAGACAGGACAGAACCAGCGTCTGCTGGATTAAACCCAAATTTCAATTCAGTGTGGAGCAAAGTGGAATTAAGTGGAGCAGTGTTCAACTGACGAGAATAAATTCATCTTCATTAAACTGATCGCATTAAAGTAAAAGTGGATCAGAATGCAATGAATGGAGCAACGTTAAGCCGCGCTAACTGATCATTACTAAAACGGATCAAACTACAAAGTGGAACATGGTGGAACATAGTGGAGCCACGTGGAGTCAAATGGAGCAAAGTGATATACCGATTGGAGAGAAACATAGCTCCATCCACATAGATCAACTAAAAACCAAACGTGGAACAGAATGGAACCTAGTGGGTTACATCAATCTTCACAAAAACAGCCCACATCGAAAACTATAGGCGACCTAAACTGGAAGTGGAACGTTATGGAACATAGTGGAACCAAGTGGAACCAAAACGATCAAAGTTATTTCGATAGAAACCATAGGATCTTCTCCAAGATTGGATCAAACTATAAACCTGTAGAGGAGCAAAGCGGACCGGCAAATCCACTTGTTCCACTCGTTCCACACAATGAAGGAGCCAGAGCAGTTTCCAAACAAATGAAAGGTTCTATGGAAGCAAAATGATAGCATGGAATGCGGCTGTATTGTGGTACAGTCAGCTATAATGATGATGTGTTGGTGCTGGGGTCCCGAAAAGCGGCGTGCAATGTTCTTATTTGGTACGTCATACAAGTTTTTGTGTGGCATTTCCTGTAGCATTGCTTCACTTGGTGATCAACGTTCGGACCGAGGCCAAACATGATGGATCACTTTGTAATTGCTTCAGATTGGAGCACGCCACAACCCCCAAGACTCTACAAAAGTCCCTTTTTATCTGCTCTAGCGACAACATGTACACAATCGAGGTCGGCAACGCAAGGAAACTATAATCGTCAAGCTCTTCCCATCTCGACAAAATGTCGAATCGCCTTTGCGCTAGTAGAATTTCAGCAAAATCGAGATAGAAAAGACAAGTTTAAGAGTTCGACTCAATTAAGAGTGAATCTTTTTAGTTGAATGTCGACTTAACCATGAAACTTGTAACAGTCCCGACAAAATGTCGACTCGACTTTGCGTAAGTCGAATTTCAGCAAATTCGAGGTCTTAAATGAATATAGCAAAGACAAATTTGAAAGTTCGACACAACTAAAAGTCGTTTTTTTTTCAACTAAATGTTGACGCTTAAGCACCACACAGCCATCAAACTTCTCCAGTCCCAAGTGAATGTCGACTCGACTTTGTGCAAGTCGAATTTCAGCAAGATCGATGCTTTTCAACGGGCGAAAAAGAGATGGGTCTTGAAGTTCAACTCGACTAAGAGTCGTGTTTTCAACCAATTGTCGACTTAGCCATGAAATGGCCATTTAACTTCAACAGTCTTGACAGAATGTCGACTCGCGTTTGCGTAAGTCGAATTTCAGCAAGATGGAGGTATGAAACGAATGCAGGAAAGACAGGTTTTTAAGCTCGACTCAACTAAAACTCGATTTTTTCAACTAAATGTTGACTTAACCACCAACTAGCCATAAAGCTTCTACAGTCCCTACAGAAATGTCGACTCGTCTTTGCGCAAGTCGAATTTGAGCAAAATCGAGGCTTTTCAAGGAGCAAACAAGAGATAGGTCTTCAACTTCGATTCAACTTAGAATCGACTTTCTTTTCAACCAAATATTATACGACTACAACCTAAAGGCAATAGCTGAAATAGAAAAACAACTTTGAATGTATAATTGACTCGACATTTGAGTGAAAAGAAGCGTAAAGGTAGCGAACCCCTAAGCACCCTTCAAACAACTGGTTTTCCCGAACAACACGGCACTGGTAACTGTCATTAAAGCTGCAGACATAATTTGCCTTCTCTTTCTTAATTCTACTTTTTCCTTCCTTTCTTTCTTCTTTTTCTAGCCCTCCACGTCCTTAACGCACACTCGTGAATGGAACATAATAATAGGTGAATTAAAATGAAAATGGACACAAGTTGTTTTTTTTTTGGCATTGCCCTTACCTTTTGGCTTTTCCCAGCGAGAAAGGAGTCTGAATGCCCTTCTTCAACCATCACGGCCAATGTCGCAACAGTTTTCTCAACGTGGCTCTTTGTTTTGCACGCCAAAACACAACCCTTTGTTATTATCAATGCAAATCTGTCCCTAGTTTTTTTAAAACGTCCGTCGAGGGCTTACAGTTGAGTTGATTAACGGCCGAGTCGTTTGAACTTCAGAATCCAAATCGCGCCCAACGCCATCTAGCGGCAAAAGTCTGAACTAAGTTACTGTTTACATATTTTGTTTACTTTGAAGACTTTTGAATTAATTGTAGTTTAGTGTGATCGAATTTCGATGGTAATTTTAAAAATAAGAAAAAGTGAACCGTAATTTGCTAAACCACAGTTCAAGGTTTTTCGTAAAAAGCTTTTGGGTTCGTGGTTTTCTAATATTCGCAATATTGATTTAACTTTGCGGTTGCTGTCTTGTTTCTAATTATAAAAAAAATACCTAACCGGTTTCTCTTATTTTACTTTCGTTTCGCTAATACATTTATCTCAGAGACGGTAACTTTGCTAAAAAAAGAACGCGACTCGATCGATAACGAAAGATTCATATCTGAGGACCCCCCCAAAATCATTAAAATCCCTCTCAGTGAACTCTTTTTATTCGCCAGATATTCTCCTCTTATGTGTGCATGAAACCAATTAAGGGCTAGGGATTTCCTCTAGTCTCTCGAGTACAGTAGCGTGCTTTGTATTTCCAAAAGATACATCTTGTAAGGCTCCCGAAAAGCCAGGATAATTATAACAATTAAGAGGTTGACGGTAGGGGGAGGGAGAACGGGGAGAGGGGGGTCTTATACACTGGAAGCGAGGGGTTGTTGTGCGATTTTTACTGCGCTTTGCAACGGGAAAGGTTCTTGCGCAAGAACCTTATACATAACACAGTTATCCAGTATTATAGTATTTTCTTGATAGTGATATATAAATATATATAAATATATTAATATGATTGATAAGAACTGAAACAGAAGCACACTGGGGTAGTTGGAAGGTACATTACAGCTTTCATCGAAAAATAGGTATGGCTGGGACAGTAGCACTGATGGGTTTCAGGGACGACCGCTAGATGGCGCCGGCCTACTTGGAACGGAGCAGCGAGCTTAGGGTTCGAGATCTTCTAGGATCGCTCTCTGAGGATGTTAGCTGTTTGCGCTCGGATCCTGTCGCGTTCACGTGGCGTACGTTTCTGTAAGTAGCCTGGACGGCTGCCGGTCCCAGTGTAGCACCCAGAGCAGCGCCGGTGGTCCCAGGGACGACGGCCGCCAGTCCGGCTCTTCTAGTCCCTGACTGGTGTTCTTCCCGTAGCCTGCAGCGGCACAGAAAGGCACGCCGAAACTCCTTGCGGAACTTTCCTGTCACATAACGTTTTCAGTATCTGCAACTTTTAGGCAATTACTATCTACTTAAGCTTTACTTACTAATTGTATTTTATGCAACTACTATCTACCTAAGCTCGACTTACTAATCGTAAATGCTATCGTGTAAGCTAGACTACATCCTGGCTTAACCCCCCGCCGTTATAGAGACGGTCTCCCATTGGTGGTGAGGTTGTCTCGCGGTCTTCTTTTTATGTTATTCGGTTTAATGTTTGCGATCATGCTGATGTTGAGGAGAGACTGGCTTACCGCTCATAAAATTATAAATGACCGGGTTTATGGCGCTGTTGAAGTAGCACAACCAGTGCGAAATCAATGCAGCTGCTACCGTGTAGTCGTTCTGCGGGATCTTAATAGTGTATCTGTAAGGATTTCAACGACACGCTATTAACAAGCCATGCGTTATAAAACAGCTAAACCAATCAACGCCATTTGTGAGCCGGTCGTCTCGTTCGTTTTTTTTCCAAGTTTATGAAAGTGTGACGGACGGTTCGTACACAACTGTTGGAATTGTAACTCAAATGACTGGAACAAGATGGCGGTAATAAAGTCTGCCATCTATCGGTGGCGTCTCGAACTAAACCGCCCTTGAGAGTGGTTTCGATATCATAATTTACCTGAGAACATTGATTAAATGGACGGGGAAATAGCAGACAGCAAATACGACGACGACAACGACGAGCATTTTGGCAGCCTTACGTCTGGAACGCAGCTGCATCTCCGTCGATGAGTTGGAATTGATGCTCATTCCGTTTTTATTGAGTGGAATCAAAGATACTACGACAAAGATCATTGAGAGGAGAGCTTCTTTATCACAAGTGATTGCTTCTCGAGAAAAAAAGAGAGACGGACAGGCTGGAATAGAAATAAAAAAGAAAGAGAGAAAGAAAAGGAGAAACCTGACGTTTGCCCGTCATCCAGAGGATCCGTCCGCACTTGAGTGAATTCCACTTGGCCCGATCTCCAAAGCACCCGGACTATGTGATAGTAGGTAACCGACATAAAAACCAAGGGCAGCGCGTAGAGCAGAGTGAATTTCACCGACTGGTACGCGGCATCGGCTGTATCCCCCCAAGTAGCCACACATTCGGTTAAGTAGACGGTGGACACCCGAAGTTTAGGATTCGTTTGAGTGTCGAGCACGATCAATTCGGGAACATCTTGGCATGAGACAATTTCTTTTAAGCTTATATCCCTTACCTAGAGGCTTATTCAACAGGGTTGGCAGAATAACCCACTTCCATCTTGTAAGCAGTTACCAGCTTACAAGGATTATTGTCTCGGTACGTTTAAAGAGGAAATTAAGACAAAGAGAGGCTCGAGGCTCGATTACAAAATCGAGTGACGTCGCTTGCTTGGTAAAGGGGATTACAACTGTGGTGTACGGGAAGGTCCCTTGGGGTCTCCCAGCAGGTTGTTATGTCAGTGAATGATATATTAGCACAAGGTGCAGAAAGAATAGAAAAGAGACATTGCCCCCTCTTACCAATGAGAAGAGAGATAATCCAGATGGCTGCTATGGAAGTTTTCGCACGTCCGATGGTTGATTTGAATTTCAGCGGGAAGCAGATGGCATACCAACGATCCACCGAGATGAAGGTCAGAGTTAACACCGAAACTGAAACCGATACCGTCTGTAACAAATCACACCAGAGCTTTAATCGGTCTTCTCCTCCTTACCGTTTCATAAGTAACTTTTGACCAAGATCGTAAAAAATATAATTAGGATAAGCTAGATTTCGTCACGAGTATCATGTCTATGAAACAAGTAAAAGCTGTGATAGATGCCAGCAAATGCTCTCCGTCTAATGATTCTCGGTGCAATTGGTCACAGATTACAGCCGCCCAAGAGAACATAAAAGATTTCCTTCTCATGTCCGGTACATAATGCTACTTTTATCTCATCAAGCGCAGTATTGTGACTGAAAGTTGCACAGGGACTCGCTCAGAAGTGCACACTCTGTCTTATGAAAACTTGCAACTCTCACTACAAAAGAGCAGGATGCACAAAAAAACGGCAACATTGCAATTTCTTCTCCGTGTGATATTGGGAGCTGCTGCGAACATCATTTGGTATCAAGGATCGATTGTATTAACAGAACGGACAAAACTGCTACTGCCCGGTCAACAAAAACAGTCCAAAACCGATCAGGCTTTTCACGCTGATGCTGCAGATGTATGCGCTACATCATACCGCCCAAGCGTTTATGTCTGAAGAATAAAGGGAATCTTAAAAGTTGTAAAAGTAGCAACGCTTTGCCCTCTCTTCCGTCCCTATCTAAGTCAATCAATCAAGAGGACACTGGTTTTGTGTGGAGGAGATCAAGAGGACAAAACTGTAGGAGACAGGATCATCAGTTGAATGGAGGAGATGGTGATACTTTCGCCTGTTTTAC
This sequence comes from Leptestheria dahalacensis, assembly GCA_022114935.1. NCBI lineage: Eukaryota > Metazoa > Arthropoda > Branchiopoda > Diplostraca > Leptestheriidae > Leptestheria > Leptestheria dahalacensis. The sequence goes on from JAIQCU010001578.1 coordinate 7,380, forward strand.
TCGAGTCCTTGAATTAAGATTTGCAGCACTGGATGCACATCCATGGCTGCTAAAGCGAGGATTTTGCTCCGTGTGCTGTAAGATCAATGACTGGGTTCCCTTTTGTTTTGTAGACAAGTAACAGGAGAACGAGAAGGAAGCAGCTTAGAGAAAAACACCGATGTTTACTTGAAAGCGTATTGTTTATCCGGGATGTCTGTGTGCTGCGATGCAAATGAGCCTTGTCCTTGTAGGTAAGTGATTAACATGGGAGGGATGCTTCAATTCAACTAACGGGCCAGAGAAAGAAGCTAATTGCAATTTATCGCCCGAGCAAAAAAGACGTGCAGCAGTGCCGAGCGTAAATCAGCTCAGCCCCAAACTGACGATGCTCGATAACAACTGCTTTCTCTCTACAGCAGTAAGCAATACAAAACCCGATGAACTATATCGCAGACAACATTGCCGAGCTACACACGAGGAAACCTTGTCCAAAAAACTAATCGTTTGGACCGAAAAACCCTCCATAAAATTCCACATATCCTTCCTTGTTTACAAAAGGGGGCCAGGGAGCGAAAGAAAAAAAAGATCCTGGAGAGGAAAAGACAGAAATAATCATAATGTATAAGTTTACGTCAGTTGAACGCGTGTTAAAAGGTCCACACCGAGTCGAGTTTTAGTGATACTAATAAACGAGAGCTTTTTAAGATCATAAAAAAAGCTCATAGCCAAGTGAAATGGCCAAGTGATTGCGTCTCTTGAGATTGATTCGGTGTAGCGGCTTTAAGAAGCCATACGGCGGGCCCGTATCGTCGTCCCAGCAGCCGCTCGACGCTACAAAACTCTCCTCCACAAGGGCCAGCATTATTATCCCCCACCCCAACCCGCGACTTGCAACACTTATCGCTATACATCCACACCCTCAACCAGGACCCTCGGAAAATTACCAAGTAGAGCCATTTTCAGTCCCACCCACCCCTGAAATCACTTATAGTAAACATTCCCTTAAGCTCGAAATTAATCGGATGAGATATCGTTAATGATTCAAATACACTTGAGATGGTAAAGTATCGCTTTTGGGCTTTTGCGGGCCTCGTGTTATTAACGGTGAATGGGTTTCATATGGCTTCAATAACCAGGGCCAATAAAGCTCACATAATAAAACCAATATCATTAGGCACTTTAGATTTACGATTCCACGTTCTCGGGTTCAATAAAAACCACGTCCTCTCTAACCCCCCACCCCCAACCTTAAAAATAAAACAGATAAAAATGAAAGCACGAAATAGAGATAGAAATCGCCAAGAGATGAAAGAAAACGGATTACTCTTGTCCTTCAGTATACAGAGGAGCCTGATTTGAATGAGAGATATCCTCTTGAAGGTACACAGCNCCCTCCCTCGCCCCCCCCCTCACCTTTTCGGTTAGCTGTTGTTGTCGAAGTCTTGATTGTTTGTTCCCCGCAGACGAATGTCAACTGCAAACCTGAAATTGTGTTGGCTATTCTCTGCACGGTAAATTTCCTAAAACAGTCTTTACAAAGTCGTCTTTCCAGTCATCTGTATAGTTGAAATTTTCAGCACGCTAACTAGACACGGTACGTCCTATCACTCAACTTAACGACCCTATTGTTCTCTGCTGGGAAAGGAAAAACGCAATTTGCATAGAAATCTGCGGACGGTTGTAGTTGAACAATGCGAGAATCCTCTGGCCAGCACCTCAGTGTTGTTCCAAGGACCATCAATCAGAGGCAGCAGCGCTTCGAGACTGGCACTTTTTGTGGCTTATAGGCGATTCTCCATCGCCCAGTGCCGCTGAAAGAGGTAGCCGTCACACATTTGTTGGCCCCGTCCCGTTCAAAGAGGCTCCCTTCAAAGCATACAATGTTCCTTATGACAATAATAACATTCAATTACAGCGGTTTCTCTGGTCGCAATTTGGGGATTAGACCCGCCGGGGGTGGGGAGGAAGCTGGATTCTGATTGTGTTTTTTCGTACTCTCGATTTTCTTTTAGTGAAGGGTACGGTCAAGCGAACGAACGAGTCGAGGCTGAAGAGGCGCATAAGGTCGAGGAACCATAGTGACCGGCCCCGGTCCGGGAGTACACCGGAGAAGGTAAACAACGTTTCAGCATTACGACACACACACAAACAGTCACAGCAGTTGTCATTCCCATGCGTATTAGGATTTCCTATACTGTATGCATATTTGCTCTAATCCCGTGTCCTCTCGCACAAATGAATACACACGCCCTGAGCGCGGGTATACACAACCGGATCTTTCCATTACAAAGCCATCTTTTAAGGCTTTAGCCTATCCTCCTTCCCTCTAACGTCCAACGCTATACACATGTCTGCAATCCCAACAACACTGATTTAACTAAAGTTAACGACTATTTCAAAGCAGCCTATAAGACCTCGTTTTCGTTGGGAGAAATGTAGTTACAATCGAACTAACGGCTATTGACTAACCTTTCTTTATATGATAGAATATTTTACTCCGCTACATCCTTTGGTTAACATCCTTATAATTCCAAGACATCAAGTTAGATAGATAGATTGATAGATAAGTGGGCAGATGGATAGGTAGATAGATGGATAGGTATCCTACTAGCCTGGTCTGGTTATTGTACTGACAGTGAATCTCAAAATCACATCTTAGATCTCTTAGTTTGAAAAATGTGCCATTGAAGGATGATTACACACGCCAATGTCACCGATGAAATGATGAAAACGAGAGCCAAATCTGTACGAGGTGAAGAGCTACTGAAAATCTTCCGACAACTGGGATTGCCCGACAGTCTGGAAGAGAAAACTTACACTCGGGTTTGCCCATTCGCAAAAGGTCATCATACAATTTGCCACTGTTTCGCCATTCTTTTCTCGCCAGTCGTGTAATGCTTTGGTACGACGACTCGGAAAACAGGACCCACTGAACCCGTTACCCCTGTGTGCTCGAATCCATCAGAATATTGTCAGATTTGCCTCCAAATCAATCTCGCGAAAAGCGTACACAGCGAACCTTACTTGGCAAGACGAGAATAACATAACAGTAATGTAGTTATCTTTCACTTGATTCGATCTTATTATATTAGCCCCTATTTATACCTAACGCTATTATACCCCAATGCAAAATTCAGCATGCCCTGTCCCAACTGAATCGCATGCTGCTACATGCTGAACATGCTTCTTGTTGCTGAATGAGAGAAAATTGATGAAAAACGACCAAGCCCGACCTGCTGCTACATCGTACTGAATCTGATCATAGCATGCTGAAAGTTATACTCTGAATTTGGTCTGAATTTTGCGCGGGGATGTTACATATCATGCGTTGTATACTGGTTATATATCTAATTACTTATGCTAAGAACTACAAGTTGCGTAACCTACTGATCTTGTATTTAAAAAAATTCAAGTTGTAATCCTCTGCAGTCATCCTGATCAATTTCACAGTTCCGTTACACCCTACGGAAACACCATCTTACCGAGTAACTCTGGATCGTCTTCTTAACAAGAAGATGCTAATCGTCAAAACGCCGATAGTAAGATTGGGAAGAAAATAGGATCTCTGTCTAAGTTACTAACTGCGATATTCTTCTAATCCTCAGTTCCATTTAAAGTACATAAAACAGCGAGGGAACGATAAGATCCGGTTATTACATCACAGTGGTTTGATAGGGAAACTTTATAGAAAGATGAAATACCTGGAAGTAGAGAACAATCTTGCAGAGGTTGGATCCCATGAACCAGGTCTCGGTGACATCCCAGAGTACGGTGGACGGTAAGCAGACGAGAATGACCAGGAAATCGGCGATGGCCAGGTTAACGATAAACAGGTTAGTGACGGTTCTCATCGAGTGGTTACGGTAGACGGCCGTGCAGACGAGGACGTTGCCCACCAGACCAACGAAAAAGACGATGCAGTGGAGAGAGATGAGGAACCATTCGTAGCTCGTGGGGAAGATGTAGTTCTCAATGGTGGCCAGGTAGTCTTCGTCAGGGATGCAGTAGTCGTTGCTGCAGCTCGACCAGTTGCCCTCACTCGAGTTCAATGGCCATTCTTCGTCGTTGCTGATGCTCATCTCAAACCCTGTTGCCGAACTACTGCAAATTGATAATATTTCTCTTCTCAGTCTCTTTCTTACATAGGCAATCACCTCAGCTCGCTAACAGGTCATCATCAACTTAATACCAAGGCATGAGAACAAGTTATTGCACTTTTATCATCTTTAATTATATTGCGGTTAATGACATTACTGAAATTATATTAATCAGTTACCTCGTTTTTGATATTTCCAGTAATCTGCCCAATTAAACTTGTGACCTTCTTTGAATGTAACCAATGTGATAGGTGATTATCAAACGATTGTCGAACGGTCTTTCTTTCGCGGTTTGTACGGTCAAACGAATAACTGTGAACATTGTGTCATATTTTAAACTGGGACGTTCCAAAACGGTCCAGACTATGGTCAGGTGCCTCATTAGAATATGTTTTTCTCGTGAGGCTCGTATTATTCTTTTCAGAGCGCTGCTAGTTATAAGCGCGACACACGGTCGTGACGCGCTTCTGCCGGCACCAGAGACGGACGGGAGGAAAAAAACTCGAAAAGTTTGCAGCTCAGTGTATAGCAAACACGGATTATTAGCTACACTCCAATTTCAATTTTTTTTCTGCTTCTCTCCCTGTTTCTCTTAGAAGTTCCAAAACAGTTTTGCCACCCGAGGCGAGAATGGAATAGCTGGCTATAATTAGCTACTTATGCAAGAGGTTCTATCTTCACTAATGGATTACACTCTGCTTTAAACATGGTAATCTAAGGGACCGGGGTAATTGAATCGGTAATTGAAATGGTTAATTTCAATTAGTTTAGCGGACTTTGATTACTGAAAACGCTCCACACATCAACAGTAGATTGAGGTTAAAGTCTTAATTAAACTGACATACCATCCGAAGTAAGTTCTTCTCCAGTAGAATTCCAGTAGAACAATACTAATCAATCCTACTTAACTTACTAATCCTTCTCTTCAAAATTACTAAACTTCTATTGAATTCAAATTCAAAGGAGTAGTAACTAGCAGCTACTTTCACCATTACTAAATTTAAAGGAAAGGATTTCGATATCTTGTTTAAGGAGTAACACTTTTCCTGGATGTTCCAAAGGTTGTAATCGTCGACTTCTTTTCGGATTTGATCTTGATACGCAACATACCTGAAAAGGTTCTTCTTGACTCTGAATATCAAAGTGCAGCGGCTGTCAGTGGGACTGTCTTTCTGTTGTTAGCGGATTGACGCCGGGATGAACAGCTTGATCGCCTTGGAAGAAGGTCACACTGTCGATAAGAGGCAGGAGAGGCAGCGGGGCGAGTTTGTTGTTGTTGACGTGTCGCTTGCTACGAAATAACTGTTGGGAATACGTCCCGCGCTCGGCGATCCTGATCGTGCGTCTTCATCAGACTCCTCCTTTTCTTCACTTTTTTTCCTTGGGCCCTGCTTTCGTCGGATTACCCGCCGAATGACTGTCCAACTTATTTACGCAGCTACTTTTCCTCGAGTTAATAAAAAAGAACCACACATATGTTATTGATTTCTGAAGCTAATTTCCAATGACCAGTTTGAGTTTAATAATTAAAGAGTACACAGTGGTAAGGTTCCAATGTTTTGGATCAGTTATTGAAAACTCCACGACATTTGAATTTGAAATAATCTCCGTGTGAGTTAACCGGCGAATTGAAACAGAGGACAACTTTAATGAAGGCTTGCTGTTCATTAGCTTTTCTAATTAGTTTAGCATTCGAAGCAGGGCCATAATTTTCTGGTTCATTTTATTTCCTCTCCGAGCTTCGCTTATTAAATACTCAGGTTCTACGTTAATTTAGATCTTCTGTTTATTATTTTTTAATTATGACTATTAAAAACTATATTCAAATATTAATTGATATTATAGATGATTGATAAAGTGTAATTTTTAAACACCATTGGTTAGGCAAACTTAGATTCGCTTGTTTGTTTGTCGTTTGTTTGCTGGCTTGCTTGTTTGTTTGTTTGTTTGTGAGTACCTTGTTTGCTGCCTTTATTTAGTTGTTTGCACATTTCCTACTAAATTACTGTTTGTTTCATCGTTTGCTTGTTTGTTGGCAGTTGGCCTGGTAAAAAACTTGGTTGTGTACACGATTGTTTGTTTAAATGGTGTTTGTTTCCCTAGCTAACAAGATTACGTTGGTTGTTATTACACATTTATGTCGATTGTTTGATTGTTTGTTTGTTCACTTTGTTTGTTTGTTTATTGTTGACTGTTTGTTTGCATGCGTGATTGTTTGTTTGTTTGTGAGTACCTTTTTGCAGCGTTTGTTTGGTTGTTTGCATAATTTCTATTGAGTTATTGTTTGTTTCATCGTTTGCTTGTTTGTTGGCAATTGGTCTGATACACCAATTGGTTGTGTACACGATTGTTTGTTTCCCAGCCAACAAGCTTACATTGGCTGTTAGTGCACATTTATGTTGGTTATTCGTTCGTTTGTTTGTTTGTTCACTTTGTTTCATTGCATATACTTCCGTGGCTTTGTACGTCATAGTTTGTTTGCACAATAATTAGTTTGTTTCCTTGTTAGTTTGCCTGTTTACATGTCTTACCCAGTTTGTTAACCTGCTGTTTAACTAAAATGTTTGCTACTCATCCGATTGTTTGTTCGTTAGATATGTTTGTTCCGTCTTTGTAGATATCTGCTTGTTCGAACATCTTATGGCGTTGGCACGACGACCAGGAAAAGACCGGACAGCAATCTTGAAACGCTTGTCCGGGTTTGACAGGATCGTCAACCGGTGATCGATCCCAATCACTCTTCGGCCTTTAGATTTCGGTCCCTGTGCAACGGCCTACTTGTTCTCCATACAGTCTGAAATTAGTGTTGACTACATCTTACCAACTTTAAAGATAGCCTTTAAAAACACCATTTGTATTCTTTTATAAATCTTTCCACTGTCTTAAAATATCTCGTGTTTAAAGAAACGGAGCGAGACAGCAAGAATCTGGCAGTGTCAGGGGGGAAAGCCTTTTTTAAAAATGGCGCCCTATTTGTCTTTTCCCGTGGCGTCTGTGAGAAAACAAATCACGTTTTATAGATGAAGACAAAAGTTGCGTTGAGAAAATAAAAGCTTCACGCTGTCGGGGTGTCCAACCCTCGAAGAATTGTCAATACTCTCACGTGGGAAACGTTGACAAGTTGTTAACCCCTCGATGGCTGCGGCCGCGGTATAGCGAGGGTTAGCGAAAGACGGAAAAAGGAGAGCGGCGCGATCGTCATTTGTTTTCTGCGGGACACGAGTGCGGGGAAAGTGACCCGGAGTTATTGGCTGCGTTTGCAAACTGTCGCAGCGGAAATAATAGTCCCTGACTTGGTTGATATGTGCTGCTCCTCCATGGCGTCGGACAAAAATTTTAAGCTGTCACCTTTCATCTTCTCCTTCTACTTAATTATATTCTAATTTCTTTAGAATAATTTATTAAAATTTAACCCGTAAATTGCCTATGGGATGCACCATCTGGATCTATGATTATCGCATATATTCCGTTACTGTTACAATCTTGTCCCAAGTGATTACATCATGTCTATACGTACTGAATATTGGATAATATCAACTGTATATTTTGATTTGGGTCTTGAAATTCAGACTACTTATAGGTGTTTATTCAGAACGGCTTATGGAAGCTAATAGGTGAATGTTACGTAAACCTCGAGTGCACTCTTGTGGGGCGAAGAGTGAGCAAAGGAGCGAAAAAGAGTGTTTCACCTGGGTTGGATTGGTCAAGTGAAGCGAGCGTGTCATCATTAATGTGTTCCTATTGAGGCTGAATATGAATCTTGCCGAGAAACCGTTTCCCCAGAGGGGCTGTTTTCTTTCTAATTCCCCTCATGATTGCCTCAAACCGGTGGAATAAATCGGAATCACGGATACGATTCTCTTTCACTCTGATTCCTTTTACTATTTTTTTAAAATAGCTTTTTCTTCTTAGTAACAGCAGCAACCCGCAACCATATGGTGTTAGGATCTTCCTGGGAACGAGTATCGTTTTAAAAGCCATTCGAGAATCACGGAGAATCACGAAACAGTAAAGTTCAGAGTCACAAGTTTGAGGGTTTCAGAAAAAGTATGACGGAACGTTAAGTAACAGATAAATGCCGGCACAATTGAATGCCGGTTCACTATGACAAAGCTCAACCTCAGAATGATTCCCGCTGTAAAGGATCCCAGAAATCTGGTTTTGCACTCGCCCTGCGTCTATGGTCAATCTTGACAAGTTAGCCTACTTAAACTTAAGACCAGGTTAAACGACTTCCAACTACTGAATCGCGTTATTACACGTTCTGCAATGCGGAAACGTGCAACAAACTAGGTGATGAAATGATACCGTCGTGATGGCCATGTCCTTCATCGTCGAAATACTGTCATAACGTACTCTAATACGCGACATATCTCAACATAATCAAACTTTAAATAAGCCGGTCATATACTGAAACCCAACATATCGATGTACAGGATCAAAGTGCGAGGGCAACGGTCCTTCCTTAAGTTGATTCGATTGTCCGAAACTGCATTTTCTATTAAGAAATCTTCACTGAGTGCTTTTTCTTCAAGATGATTCGAACAAGGTAAAAGTCTTTGGCCGAGCAAAGGAGAGAACTTTGCTGCAAGTTGACCGTACCTCGAGAGATGGTCTTTGATGCGACTTTTTCTTCTAATGCGGTTGCCATGAAAACGTAGAAGCAGCCTCTAAGTTGATTTCCCGCTGTTGCCCGCGTCGACTGACAGCCAGATACGAAGACTTTAATTAGGTTTGTCTGACCTTTTGTAGCTGTGCAGAGAGCGACTTCTTCGCCTGATAATACCTCAATCAAACAAGCCCGAATTTATTGATACAATCATGTCGATTCTAGCTGCAACAATAGTGCAGAGGAGAAAACGTTCCATGTCGCGTCATTCGTCGAATATTATAAGAGGAACAGAAATATACAAGTTGAGGCCAAACCGCAGCCAAAAAGGTTCCGTGGTATCTCGCAACGACGCATGTAACCCGCTGGGGAATGCGTTCTAATTAGCCACCAATGAATCAACCGAAAGAGGTTAACGACTGCAATAAGTTACCAAACAAGGGGGGGAGGGGGTTCGCTACTTCGTACTACAACTTCAGCTGAATGGCAACTCGAGATCCAAAGTTAAACTTCAACCCTCTGCCTAAAACAAACAAGGATAAAAAATGATCTGCAAGGTGAAAATAGCCTCGATCTGGTTCGGGAAATCGAACTTTAAAATGCACAGACCTACGAAAGATCGCATTATAAAAGTGTTACAATGACAGTAAACAAGTACTTAGAAGGAATACACGAATGAGTTATGAGTCATATATGGGGTTTATTGATCGTATCCGCGCCTGATAAGCACGGTGCGTAGAATATTTAGGCAGACAGGAGACAGTCACCCGAAACTCAAGTTCCTATCAAAGTTTCCTCCGAGAAACACAAGAACAAGAAGGAAAAGAGAAAGTGAACATGGGAAGAAATAGAGAGAGAAGATAGGAAAAAAGAGAGAAAGGAACTGCACTCATAACTATCGATTTGTGGCCAGACCAAAACAAGCGTCTGTTGCGTCAGCAATCTCGTCGAAACAAGTGACTTGAACCAATAAATATCATTTCAGTCTCCACCAGTTGTTTAAAGTACCTTCAACTCTTCGCCGATAACCAACGAGAGCGAATCGCTGACATCCACGAGGAGGGGGTTAGCTACTACTTAACAACCACTCGTGCTCTCGTGCTCCATGTGAAGTAAACAATGACCAAAAGAGAGTGTCATCATCGTTGTAAACGAATCATATTAAAACTTGGAATACAACGTACAGTCTAGTGACAACAAAGGGTCCTCAATGGCGGAAAATTATTGTAATTTCTAACCTTTGGGATTTTATTTTGGCCAAATTTACCAACCGATTTCAACGAAACTTCACACGCCTCTTAAGGACTATTAGGCCTACATTCAGCATTTTTTTCGCTGCTATATCTTTGAAAGTGTATGAGCAATAAGCAACACAGTTTGACCCCCCGCAAGAACCCGTCTTTACTGCTCCAGACTGTACATTAAGCATCATGTAGCAATGTTTTCCTACCTGATATCAGTTGCATACTACACCTACAGTAGCAAACTATCAATTACCCTGTAAACAAGGAGTACATCTCTTAGCAACTGTGTTAATTGAACTTTGAACCTTTGGTATTACGGACCAAGAAACTGGAAATCATCCTCTGGACGCACTGTACAACAGGTATCACAGATTGACACACACTATACCACCGCGTTGGGTGATTAGCGATTAAAGGTTCTCTCATATCTAAAGTTCCCATAGATTCGCTAATTACCGTTGCAAATTAATCAAGTACCGTGCGGGTTTCACATAAAAACTGACCATTAAGCGTTTGATATAATCTTGAATCAGCCTAATTAGCGACGGGAAGGGTACCAATCAAGACAAACCAATAAAATAAGAGGGTAATTATAAAGTATAATGGAACTGAATGGAATACGGCCCTGTGCCGTATGGTCTGCCCTATTGATGTCGTAGTACTGTCAAAAGGGCAAGTCCCCCGATGACTACACAAGCAGCGCGGAATACCGTGCATTCTGGTCTAACGTTATTTTAAGATTTGGACTTATATTATTATAACGTGTAAACTTACAGTTACTTGAAGTTTAGTTAATTTAGAGCACCTAGAGCAATGGGAGTTGTCGTGTTTGTAAACAGTAGTCAACTTGGGTTATCCTTTCTCGCTGTAGTCTTCTTTATGCGCAGAACAGTTTAGGGTATCGTAAAGTATGGAGTAACAATAGTCTGTTCCAGGAACGTCCTACCGTCATAAAGCATTAAAGAATAGCATACGGCGTTGCAGGGAAAGCGCTACGTTATTCTGAAGCATCAGTTTTTAACATTTCGCAATTCGGAATAGGACGAATAGGGTGATCCGCATAGAAATTACATTCATACTTTTCTTAAAAGTACTGAAATAGAAAGAGCTTCTCTTTTTATGGCGAGTCGGTTTTCTAGTCGAATATTGTAGTCGACTTTTTAGTGAACTGTTAAAAGTCTCTTGTTAGCGACGATCGATTGAAAACTCCACGTGCGTTTTCAATCGACACTACTCTTATTGTAATGGTATATGGAGAGCCAAAGTCCAGCCCTCATGCGTGTCGCTTTGGCACGGGTTCAGTTTGTTTATTCCGGTGCTCGCGGTCCCTCGTGTCGGGCTTAATCTCATGCGGTAAATACGGACAAGGCACGGGGGTTGGCCCCCTTCATCAGTCAACATTTGCCTCACAGATGAACGATTCCCCGTGATTCATCGACAATCGAAAACCACTGTCGACATGTCCTTGCAGATTCATTCGTTAGTGTCTCGTAGTACGGACACGCCGAAACTCGGGATGGAACCTTCTGTGCTATGTAGTTCTCCGATTGGCCGCTAGGTGGCGCTTTTTTATCACAAGCCTCTTCGTACACGACATTTACGTTGAAACTGTATTCAAAATCACTTCTGAATGATGTTCTCCATACGAGTATTCTTTTCCGTCTTCACTAGTTAGGGTTACGCGTCACTAGAGGGCATTTGAGTAGAAATTTGCATAACTTTGCGTAATGGAATCTGTGGCCCACTTTAAATCGTACTTGCTGCTTCGCTCTCAAAAACAGGTATTGTGTACTAATGTGAAAGGTTACGGTAACTCTTATGACAACCTCACCTTGCATCACTATCAACCCATAGACCCAATGGATATTTGCTTGGAACCTTAAAGAAAATGAATAAGCAATTCAACTTACCTACGGAAAACGTGCTGAAAACTCAACTTTGGTTAGAAAATTTACGAGTGTCCAACTCTTCTTGGCACCGAGGGAAAAGCAGATTTGTGCCCTGTCAAGGGAGCGTGCATACTGCGAACTAGTCAAAGCAGAAACGGGGGCGACGTCTCC
>JAIQCU010001579.1:0-19777 GCA_022114935.1 Leptestheria dahalacensis
AAATTGAAAAACTTTTCAACAGTCTCCTTTCTTCTCTATAGACTTTTATTTATATGCAATAGAAGTTTACGTTGATACTTTGCATCTGAACTGATACTTGCCCTTGTTACTGCTGATAACCTTTCAGTACGTCTAAAAGGACCCATGTTGAAACTGTCAACTATCTATGGACAGCTCAAATCTGGATAGTTTCACAGTACGAGACATGATTGGTTAATACATACCTATGGCAAACTACTTAAAGACGGTAATACTTTGTATCTGAACTGAAACTATTCAGTACGTGTAAAAGGACGCATGCTGAAACTATCGACTATCTATGGAAAGCGTTAGAATGTGACAGGATTGGTTGATACACATGTATGAAGAACAAGAATTCATTTCACTTGCAGGCGCTAACACTTTTTAGCTGAAGTGATACTTTTCAGACTTTCAGTACATCTAGCAACTAGGAGGAACTATTCGGGAAACTGTCAACTATCTATACGTAAAGCTGATAACCGGAAACGATAGTTTTACAGTTCAAAAGGAGATGTGCTAGGTCGACAAGGACAAGTAGGTTTGTCTGTTTAAAAAAACGTGAAAAGTAAAAAGAACGAAGGGTTTCAAATTAGCCTGATGATTAATGCAGGATGGCAGTTTGCAAACGGAAAGGGAACTTTTAAAGCCAATTCGATTAAGCTTGTCGTTGATGGCAGCTGGCCAGCAAAGGCAAGCTTAAAGCTTCAAAAGGGGATGTCTGTGTGTGAGAGAGAGAGAGAGAGAGAGAGATAGAGACGAGAGATAGGTAGATAGATAAACAGAAAAAAGAGGAGGTGGTATATACACAACGGCATCCGAAAGGAAAATGAACTCTTCCTTAATCGAGTCAACCACGAATAGTGATAAGAAGCAACAAAAGGGACGCCAGGCATATTGCTTATTAACACGGCTTTGATTCGTTTGTTATCAGCAGGCGTCTGTAGGGTAGTAATGGAGGCGCCAGGGGAAGCAGGAAGTCGCGTGGCTTTGTTTACCTCCTACGCCATCTAGCGGCAACACTGCGAACTATTTCCATACAAAGATCCTCGGCTGACATCTTTACACACATATAATAGATGCACTGAAGTGATTCTTATTACTTCAAGGTTGATTGCATTTAAAGTTTATGCTGGAACTATTATCCTGGTTTGCAACGTCATCGAAACTTGACGTGAAGATAACATATGAACTAATTAATGGTCCGTAGCATAGCAGCTGAAGGGAAGGAGCTAACGCGTAATGGAATTATGTTAATGCGAAGCCATTGGTGTGATTTCCATAAGAACGGAAAAGGTCAGACGGGTTCTTCCATTGTATTTTCATCGAAGACACTAATTGAAACAAGTATGGTAAATTGTACATCGAAAGAAGATTGTGTTAGGCGATTAAGGTGTGTGTGGAGCTGGAAAGCGTCTCTAATTCATTTATTTTCAACAAACAAAACATTGGAAGATGGTTAAAAGAAAAACGAGTGAGAATATTACGGCTAAGACAAATGAACAATGGGTGACTAGTCGCTTATGTAACATTGCTATTTTGCTTCCAAACTATAAACCCAATTTTAAAGAAAAAGTTAAATTACAAAAATGGATACAATATCACAGAAGCAAAAAAAAATTAAATTAATATATCTTCAATTTGACGCTTTCTCTTGTGATATTGATTCGAAATTATTATAATCGATATGCAAATTGCTATAGGCGAATCATAAATATTTACATGAATCTCTTTTTTTCCTGTTGTCAAAGTCGAGTCTCCATTCTTAGCATTTCAAAATATTTTTAAAATTATTTCCGAAACAGATTGCAGCTGCGTTTTGGGTCTTTTTGTCCTCTTTAACTGGGTGAATATCCGAGATTCTTGCGTTGAAGAAACAAGTGAATCTCTCGAAACGACGGCCGTTCAGTAGGGGAACGTCTCCAGCATTCGCACATCAGATCGTAGATATCGCGCGGGCAGTGAGCGGGTTTCTGCAGGTTGATGACACCGGCGCTGGACTGCGAGAACCGGTGCAGGTTGTCGACGACCGCTTCGTCGTCCATCTCAGAGTACGGCCGCTGACGCGACATGTTCAGAATCTCCCACAGGGTGACCCCGAACGACCAGACGTCACTTTTAGTCGTGTATTTTCCCTGTTGATGAAAATTACCCAAAGTGATTAACTTAATGATCATTACGTATTATTATTACCAAGATATAGTAACAAGATGTGAATTAAACGAAAGATATAGACCCAATATTTACGTATTTTAAAATATTAACCTGAATGACCGATTCCCAGGCCATCCATCTGACGGGCAATCCGACCAGCGGTCCGTCCGGGTGGTAGTAATCCCCGGCGTAGGTGTCGCTGTCCGTTCCAAAATCGCAGATCTTAATGTGAAGTCCCTTGCCTACCAAGCAATTCCTTTAAAAAGAAAGAAAAACGTTAATTTAACCGGAAATGTTAGACTTAAAGAAGTTGTAATTAGGAAACTGGTGAGAAATGATGCAAACCTAGCCGCAAGGTCGCGGTGAACGAAGTTCAGCGACTCCAGGTAGCGCATTCCAGAAGCTATTTGTCCAGCAATGAAAATGAGACTTCCCATACTGCAAGGTANCTGGTTCAGATCGCCGTGTTCCAGGTATTCGAGCATGACGCAGAACGGTTCCTCGTTGGTGCAGACGGCCAGCACGCGCGATAGGTTGGGGTCGTCCAAAGCGGCCAATAGGCGAACTTCTTGGTAAAAAGCCGTTCTAGGATTCAAATTCAATCAAAATCGATTAAAGCTGGAATCGATTGGTAAGGCAATTAAGTTTATAGTTCCTGTTACATTTAAGTTTGGGTGAATACTGTCACGTGTAAAGGTATATTAACGAACATGTATTCTAATTATGATAATTAAGATTAATTAACTAGAAATTTAATTGTGTCAGTTATCTCTTGTTGTATAAATTAATTAATGTACATAAAAGTTAATATTCTCACGTTAGTATACATGATTTATATTAATAATTGTAATTTCTAAATAGAAACCGAGTCGATGAATGAAGTTATACTTAAAGTTAGTAGAATTGTATTTAAGAGTAGATTTTTAATTTACTTGTCCTTGTCGGAGGTATTGGGCAGGAATTTGGCAGCTACGAGCGACTGCGGACCAGCGCTTCCGGTTCCGTATTCCGGCACATTCTCAGCTTCCGCGGTGTACACCTATCCAGAATCGAAACTTTCATTGCATTTACGTTAAAAAAGATCCACACCTATTAAACTTTTTACTACATCGTTAAGTTAATCTGTATTAGTGTAATTTGAAGTTTATCTGAGAAACAAGGTAACTGGGTACCGTGCCGAACGCTCCACTGGCGATGCGTTCTATCAGGCGCAGTTTGTTGCGAGGGAACTCGGGTATCAGCAGCGAATCTGCGCGCATTTTCAGGGCTGTTAACAATTCCGCACGGTCCGCTGGCTGCAAACAAAGGCCAAATGAAATAACTCGGATAACACGGATGATAAGGAAAACAACATCTGCTAATACAACTCATCTTGATTACCTAATTAACTTCTATTAATGTAAAGATTCTACGGATTAGATTTCAAAATGGATAGATTGAAACAAAGCTGGTTAAGAATTTAGAAGAGAAAAAAGGAGAAACCTTCTTGGCAGGGCTCTCAGCATACGGGTTTTTGCTATTTTTAGATGAGGAATTGGAAGACACAAGTGTATCCTTATCTCGTTCGGTAATTAGGGGAGGAGACGCGGTGGGCAATTTGGGTTGCGCTGGAATCAGCGGCGCATTGCCAATATCCGGCACGGCGTAGTCGTAGATATCCGATCCTGTCCCCCGGAAAACAAACAATCGTTAAAAGAAGATTTAGATAACGTCCCCTTTTTTGGGGATCAACACAGATCACTTTGACGTAATCTATTGCCTATAGGAGGCGGACAAAAAACTAGCGGTGATGAACGACGTACTGAATAGTGTTGAACGAGACCTAATTTCCAGATGACATGGACGATACTATCCCGCTTTACTGTAATTAGCTATACGATTACAGTTAGATGAATCTAACTGTAATTAGTTAGTTTAAAGTAATTAAAGTTAAATGAATTAAGATACCGGCAGTGGGTTTCCTATGGTACGTCACGTCATGGCCGGCCAACAGTAGGGTGCTGTAACTATAACACGGTGAGAATCGGGCAGCATGGAACGGTTCCTGATACTCCGGTCGAACGCTCAGTGTCTGGACATTGCCCAGTAAGTGAGGTGCATTGGTGGGCGGTAAAAGGAACTGCGCTGCATCGCCGCGAGGATCGCCGTACGGTAGGGTGCCATTCTTCTTCACTTCGGCTAACCGGGGACTTGGCGTCGCCACGCTGGTCCATCCGCTTTTGTCCGGAAGAGGACTGGCGGCGCTTTTACGCTGACGGTGACGCAGGATCATGAAGAAGATGGCGGCCGCCAACAGGAAACTAACGGCGACCAAGACTCCGATGATGACGGCCAGATACGTCGGATTTTCCAAATTTCCAGATTCTGGAGATGAATACAAATTAATTTTAATAGTAATCGTAAAAAAATTGATATACTGGTGAGTAATATGTAAATATTGATATAGGAAACTGATGATTGATTGACTGGGCACTGCTGAATTTCAGTGAAATAATTTACATAAAAAAATGTGAAATATAGAAATGGATGCCTCAGATTCCTAGAGTCTGTAAACAAGTAAATATAATGAGTGGGTTATGGTGAAGTAATGAATTATGTACTGAGTACTGCTGAATTTCAGTAACTGATGAAATAGTTTTTTTTTTAAATTTGTGGAGTATAAAATTTGATGTTTTGAATTTCCAGATTCTATAATAAGTAAATAATGAATGACTTAAGATGACGTGATGAACGATGTACTGAACCATACTGAATTTCAATAATTGATGAAATAATATTCCAAAAAGATATAATACAAATCGAACATTTAAAATTTCCATATTCTGTAAAGAAGTAAATCATGAAGGGTTTAAGATGAAGTGATGAATGATGTACTGAACCCTACTGAATTTCAATAACTGATGAAATAATACTCAAAAAGAAAAAAATACAAATCTCATTTTAAACATTTCCAGATTCGGTAAATACTGAGTGGTTTTAAGATGACGTGATGAATGAGGTACTGAGCACTGCTGAATTTCAGCAAGTGGTGAAACATATTTTTCAAAGAAATTAAAATCTGATAGCAAAATCCACAACTGAATTAAATTTTCAGTGATTAAGACATCTTAACTGAACTGAAATTTTATATGTTTAACTAAAAGAAATAATTAAAGAATATCGTTTTTTTCCTCTCCCATGTGTCAAGTTGCGGACCCAGTCGCCTCGCTAGTGAGAGAGGCCAATTGACAAGTAATGGGAGAGCGTATGGGGAAAAAGCGTCAGAGGAATGCCACAATATGTGACACACATGACACTCGACTTGCCGCAGCGGCGCTTAACGTGGAAAAAAATATGAAAACGAAGAAAATAATAAATTAGAAAAAAAAGAACTCGCACCAGGGCGGTAAGAAAAACAAAAGACAGTCGACAAGATCCTTCATGCACCGCCGAGCATATCACGAACTCGCTATTGATAATGATTGTTCCTGACTTTTTGGGTACATGCTTGGCTTTCTTATTTTTTCTCATTTCTTCTTCTCTCCTCCCAGTGTTTCTTACACCTTTTCTTCTCACTAACCAGAAATAATCAAATTTGAATTAAAATAAAATATGAAGAATTATGAAAATGAGAAACCCGACGCATAAGTTATGGGGAAGATATTGTCCTGCAGAAAAAAGGCTCGTTGCGCAATGTGCAGCGATATTCATAGCTGAAGATATCTCTAGCATGAATTAAATATGTTCCACTTTATAGCTATCTATCTGTCTATCTATCTATCCGTCTAACTGTCTATATCTGTCTATCTGTCTAACTATTTATTTATTTATCTATTCGTTTGTCTACCCATCTATCTATCTGTCTGTTTATCTATTTATCTACGTATCTATCTATCCGTCTAACTGTCTATATCTGTCTGTCTGTCTATCTAACTATTTATTTATCTATCCGTTTGTCTACCTATCTATCTTTCTAACTGTCTGCCTATCTATCTATCTATCTATCTATCTACCCATTTATCCATCTGTCTATCTATCTGTCTGCCTGTCTATCTATCTATCTAACTATCTATCCATCCATCGACCTATTTATCATTTACCTATCTATCTATCTACCTATCTATCCATCCATCCATCAACCTATTTATCTTTCTATCTTTCTATTTATCTATATATCTATCTATCTATCTTTCTATTTATCTATCTACTTGAACATGTTACGTTAATGCCATCTTGCGAAATATTTCTGAAAACATTCCTGAATCAACCAAATGATAGTTGACAGAAATATTAGCAATCATAAAATTTTCTTCATTAATCAGAACCAGCTGGATTGACATTGTAAAACATAAAATCTAATTAAGATCTAGAAGAATAAATTAGTAATTCACTTGAGGTTGGAACTGGACAGTTTCCTAATTAATTCTGAAAACATCCTCGGTTTTTCATAACCTGGACAATAAAAGAAGGCTAACATCAAACTTGCTGCTGATTATTCAAACAAGTTAAAGTTATTATATCTTTAATATATAACTACACATTTGATTAATATAATTATATGATAAAATTATAGATTGAGTAATAAATTTATCTAATTATCTAATCATATAAGAACATGACAATATTTTAAAAATTTTAAAAGCTTAACGAGACCATATCGAATCAAGGAGGATCGATAATGGCTTCTGGTTAGATTCTCTCTTCTTACGTTCATCGTACTGCTGGTTCCAGACGTCTTGTCCAGGAAGCGGAGCTTGATTGCTAGCCACCGTCGATGTCGCTCCAGAGGCATCGCTTTCCGGCGTATAGTTACGAGTGGCTGGCTCTGTTAGCAACCAAAGAAACAAGGGTAAAGAAGCATTCGATAAAAAACGTACGTCGACAAGGTTGATATCCTAATAGCTGATTGCCTTACCCGATCTGAAGGAGACCTCGCTGATTAGGATCCATCTAGCCGAGAAAAAGAAGCGCAGTTTGACGAACTTGCCGACCCGATGGTGGAGTTTCACCGTCACATTGCGCGAGTTTTCAAAGATTCGATCCTCCAAGGGACGGTGGATGATGGGATCACCCGGGTAGATTTTACCGCCGATGCTGAACTGAACGTGCACCTCCGAGAAGATCTGTTTTAAAAAAATATAATTTTATTCAAATTGGTTTAATTATAAATCAATCAGAAAGGAATATAACCGTAATACTAATTATTAGAAATATATTTCTAAAACAGAAAATAGGAAACAGAAAAGGAGAAAGGAAGGCGTTAAACGTTACCTGGACGTCCTTGGTAAACTGATTGTTTGCAAAGATGCTCAGCAGCGTGAAATCACGGACAGTGTCGAATTCAAAGACGATTTCCACCGGCTGACCAGCGCGTGAGTCGTTTCGCCAACCCACCCATCCTTGCGCTAAACAAATACCAATTCATCAATTAAAATTTTAAGACACTACAGCGTGCAACAAGAAGTAATCAATAGATTGTAAAACATGATTAAATCTTAATTAAATATTATAATAACCTCTATCGGTGTCATAATAACTGGTTTTAAAGTTATCCGGCCCCAGTTTGCCGTCCGTCAGTTGTCCCAGTCCTTGTTTGAGTAGCGATCCGTCCCAAATTCCGTCATAGGTGGAATCATAAAACTGCCATCCGGTGCCTCGCTGATCGCCCTGCGGCATCGAGTAGCTGGCGATACCTTCATACCACGGGCAGCCGTACAGTTCTACCCTCATGCAGACTGTGCGTCGGTGATGACTGTACGGATAGAATCGGATCCTGCGGGCCAGGATCACCGGATCCAAGTCTCGTTTCTCGGCGACGTAAGTGTTGGTATTGCCCTGGAGAACCTAAACCAGAAGTTCAAGACGTTAATTAACTTATTAACCTTAATTAGCTGATAGGATCTTATGGAATTGTGTTATGATCGATATATAAGCTAACCCGTATTTCTTCAATATGATCTGATTTGTTCGAGATTAAGGTTATATTATAGTAATATTCAATGTGTTGAAAAAGGTACTGCAATAAACTTTATAAATATTCAGCGACGCAAACAGACAATTAAAGTTAATATCCGTTGATAAACTTTTAACTGTTTCCGGTTTATATGACGTGTGTTTCCTTTCTGCAATTAAAGTAATATGATTCTATTAAAGGGCAAAGTATATAAAGCTACACTTTAATGAAAGTTTTTTAAGTACTTTCGCTCGGCTGCTAAAGTTTCCCGGCTCACACGGGAGCGAAGCGAATTAGGTTTGTGTTAGAGAATTTTACGTGCCGGCATTTCCCGGCATATTGGCCAGTCAGTTGTATACACATGGTCCACATAAAAGAGGCAAGTTTTACGGTTTGCAATTTTCTCCGAAACTGGGTTGTTTATGTGCGCAAAAAAATATAACCTATAAGCGGCCGAGAAGATATCCGCGAGGGGTTCGCAACTTCAAATTTCGATTCCGCACAATATTAGAAACGTCTTATAGTTTGAGGAAATGATACTTTTAATAGTCGGGTATTGTACTATATTTCGTAAACATGTAAACAATAGTATGTTAACTCGTCTGTCAAATTACCTGTTTAATTGTCTGTCTGTCTATCAATCTATATATCTATCTATCTATTTATCTGTCTGTTTATTTGTCTATCTATCTATCTATGTATCTATCTATCTGTCTATCTATCGATCTACCTTTCTGTCTATCCATTTATCTGTCTGTCTATCTTTCTATCCATCTATCTACCTATCTATCTATCTATCTATCTATCTATCTACCTATCTATTTATCTATGTATCTATCTACGTATCTATGTATCTATCTATCGATCGATCCATCTATCCATCCATTCATCCATCCACCTACCACCTACTGTTGAAGACTATTTAGACAAAAATAATCCTTCTTACTAATCATACACCTAAAATCCATATTTAAACTAACAAAGGTTTAACGTTGATTAACAAAAACTACATTCAACAACACGGGGAGGAAAAGTTGCCAACCCCGCGTTGGCTTTGAAACACAGGGTCCAGGCCACGAGGGATTCGACGAGATGAAGGTAATATTTCCCAGTTAGAAACATCAAGCCGGGGCCCTATAGTGTCATAGATATATAACCCTGTTGTTGCTAGCATATTCCCCCGGGTAATTTGAACCTTATTGTTGTTGAGTCAACGAATTAGGTGGCACTCGGCACCGAGATCCATGTATAACCCCACCGGGGGGGTTGAAAAAACACAACCGACAGTCTTTGTATCCAACTCTTTGACACTAAATTCTAAACCTGAATTCAACTTTAGTTAAGTCTAGTTAGATTTGATATGTTTTGCAAAAGATCAAACAGTGTTTGACGCAAGATTCTTGGTGTTTTTGCTCGAGATTCTTGAGAGTTACAGACCCCCCTTCTCTCGGAAAGGAAACGAAGGGACAGAGAGAAAACTAGCTTCTTTGATTCATTAACGTCCGTCTTGTTGGGCGTCTTAATAAAGGAACCGCGCGTGTCGTAACTGCTTCAGCGTCCATTAATGCGCTCGGCTTGATTCACACAAGGGCTTCTCATTCCCCGTGTCAAAACAACCTTTTGTAATGATACCGGGAAAGAATTAGATGTTATTCAGTTCATCTAAGATGTTGACATAGATACTCGTATATACAGCTAGAAGGTCGTATTAATGTTTTATGTGACATAATTACATTACGTTAATGAACTCGTCATATATAACCGTATATAACTATATAGTTATAGTTTTTGTTTTACTATTTTTACTAACTGGTAGAATCGCTAATTAACTGTTGATTCAAGAAAAACTTTTTCAAATCCTTCCAATTTCAGAACTCACCAGGACATCTGCGACGAAGTGTAAGACACACAGAGAGAGAAATAAAAGAAGAAGCAAAAAAAAATAAAAATAAAAACCGTAAATTTAATTAGCAGAACTAATTGGTCTCCTTTTACTAACTGGCGCGTCATAATTGAGGATTTATGTCGGTTTTTTCCCCCCCTTCTCGGTAATTTCTCTCAAGCATATTCGTTATGGAGGTAGATTCTCGTTTCTAAAGGACAGCGCCAAGGGTTTGTTTGTTGACGTTTGTTATTTAAGCCTCAAGTGGCGGCTCCAGAGTTGTCATGGAACAAGTACCAGCGAGCCTGTAGCAAAAGCTCTGGGGCCTCGCAATTCAGACACGCTCGGATAGACTGCGTTTCATGCTCAGCTTCACCGAAAGCTCGCAAGCGGAGAGTCTCTACGCGATACGCTCTGCTACCAAGACACTACTTTACCGATCCTCCCTGGGGCGGGGTTCGCAACTTAAAACCAACTATTCATCACCCACCGAAACTCATAGATACAGTAATTACAATAGTAGTAAATATACTAGCAATGATAATTAGTATTAGTGATAGTAGTATTGTTAATATTACATAATAACAGTATATGGAAATGACTATAGCAGTTATAATAATACTGGTCGTGTGTTGATTAGTGTTGATCGTCTTAATTAGTATCTGACTAAACTTTAAAGCACAGCTGGATATTCTACGTCACAGTGAACACTTGGCAACTGATCTGTCCCTTTCCCTAATATCTGTTTAAGAAAATAAAATCAGTAGTGCTAAATACCACATTCAGTGGTCCTTTCCTTTGGTGCATCTGTTATATGAAATTTCAACGCGATCTTGTATGTAAAAGACGATTAGTTTAATAAGATGTAATACGAGTTTTCTGGGAATGATAAGATTGTGAGATGTTTGAGATGGGAAACGGCGCAGAAAGTCGCTGGTCTGTTCTCTTCTCATCCAACTATTCAATTAAGGATCAATTAGAGAGTTAGCTCTAGCGCAAGACGGGCTATCCTTCCCGCGAGACTTGCTTTCTACATTCGCTCGTCAAATTAATGATCGACCAGGCCTTTACATCTCAAGTGCTTCACCAAGAATTATTTCAGTTAACTGAGAAACCAGGATTCATATGATATGATTCCTCATGATTTTTTAAAATTCCTTACGGGTGTGATGTCAAGAATTATGTATCTTTCTATCTATCTACCTACCAATTTATCTATCTGTCCATCTATCTATCTATCTTCCATCTATCTATCTGCCTACTTATCTATTTGTCGATCTATATACGTACCAATGTATCTGTCTGTCCATCTATCTATCTATCTTCCATCTATCTATTTGCCTACTTATCTATCTGTCGATCTATCTATCTATCTGTCTATATGTCTATCTGTCTATCTATCTATCTATTTATCTATCTTCCGTCTATCTATCTGCCTACTTATCTGTTTGGTCTATCTATCTACCTACCTATCTACCTACCTATTTGTAGTCTATCTGTCTAATTATCTACCTACCAATTTATCTATTTGTCCATCTGTTATATTTCGTCTATCTGTCCGATTATCTATCTATCCATCCATCTGTCTATCCACTAGTCTATTTAACTTTTTTTTATCTATCTATCTACCTGTCTATCTATTTATTTGTTTACCTGATCTTGTTAACTGCACAAGGGAGTACCCAAACTAATCGACTGGATTATTAACGGATGACTCAATGAATCCGCACAAACTATAACAAAAGACTCTTACCATCAGATCAAGAGTCTAGCTGTTAAGATATACTAGAACCGGGCGACTCTTCGATTCTCATAGCAGATACTGAGCTAAAATTTGAATAGAGATAAAAGTTACTCTTAAGATATCCAGACGCATTGTGTAAAAGACAAGCCCGCGATTCGCGAATGTTATCATTCTAGTCACGTTTCCTTGGTGCAGCCCAAATCGAATTTTGATTCCTGTCTTGCTAGAATCCTTTCAAGATCGATTGTCACTCTTTTTACGTTCATTTCTATTCCGTATTAAAGCATCTCTGTCTATCTATCTATCTATCTATCTATCTGGGTGGATGGATAGTGGGTTAAGTAGATAGATGCAAAGGTAAATAGTAAGGTAGATAGACAGATAGATAGATAGATAGATGGATAGAGAGACAGACAGACAGATAGATAGATAAATAGATAGATAGATAGATAGATAGATAGCTAGATAGATAGATAGATAGATAGACATATAGATAGATAGAGCAATGTATCTATTTACTTAACCCACTATCCATCCACCCAGCTAGCTGTCTGCCTATCTATCTACTTATCTACCTTTCTAGCTATCAATCTATCGACCTATCTATCCTTCTTTCTCTTAAAGACCAACATTGGGACGAAAGGTAGACGAGGTAGATGTTATTTGCCTGGCTGCTTGTTAGAACTAATTTACGTCAATTCTTTTTTGGCTGCCAGCGAAAACTTCGCAACGACCCAACCAAGGCCAACTTGATTTTTTCCCTCGCTCTCTCTCTCTCTCTCTTCCTTGGCTCGTACTCTTTAATGGGCATTGTGGAAGATTCATATTGACGTGCAGCGAGATGTGGGTTGACAACCTTCCCTTTCTCCACCAAAGGAAATAAAAAAAATTACGAAAAAACACAGGGGAACAAAAAGAACGGGTAAAGAAGAGATAATATCCTCGCGTGATTTAATATCATCCAAGGGTTTTTGCAGTGCTTCTCCCGGAAACAAGATATTGCAATTAAGTTAACTGTACTCGTATATTAGTTCTCCTCGAGCTTTCGTAAATGACAGAGGATTCTTACTTACATTAACTTAATTTTTTTTCTATTGTAATATAAAGGAGTAAAACAAAATAAGAGATTTCTTTTTAAGAAAAGGAAGCTGCCCGCCTTGTGCATAGCAAATGAAGCCAATAAAGAAAACCCGTATGGTGTGGTTGAAGAGGATAAAAAAGAAATATATTGATTGAAAAAAATATCGGATCGGGATTTATGACAGCGATTGATGAGCACCTCCTTTTTTTTTACATTAAAGGATCGCCACGAGGAGAAGGGGAAAAAATGTCAGGAATTAATTACCGAATTTGTTTATTCGATTATTTATTTCCTGTGGCCGGGAAACCTATGTCGATTTCATTTGACATTATAACAAGATATAGAATAGGTTACGTAACTTTATACTTATCTCACTCATAGTATTATAATTAGCGTAATCGACTAATACGTCAGTTATGCACAAACTATCAATCATTCCAAGATATACATAGTAATGAATAATGATAATAGTGACAATAGTTAATACTATTAGTAATCGATAGATTGATTTACCTCTTCTCCTTTGGCGTCCTTATATCGAACCCACTTGGAGAGGGCATCTCTCCAGTACTCGAGCAAGAAATGCTCGGCGTACTCTTGACCTTGTCCGTTACCGAATCGACCTTGCGTCTCGACGCCGGTGATCACGTGGTCCGTCTTCAGGTCGATCTCGATCCAGTCCCTCGGCTGGTGTGTCGCCTGCTGACGAGGACACCAAGCCCCTCCGTTGCGCTCCACTCGAACCCTGTGAAAATCAATCCGCCCAATGTATTAGAGGCAACGCGCTGATCAATACGCCAGCAGAGATGTACACGAGAGGCATTCTTGTATGAATTTGGCTATTTTCTCAGTTATTTTAAGTTAATAACCTTTTTTTCCCAGTGGATTTAGATAACTGAGGTTAAAGTTTACCTTATGGATAAGAGGATACTTTAAAGTTTCATGTTTGTTAGTAATATAGACTGAAATTGATGATTGTTGTGTGAACGAATGACGCACGACATTGTGTAGAGGAATATCAACACTAAATTGAAGATAATGTTTAATGTTGGTGATTGCTATATTAATGAATAAAACATGTAATTTAATGTGACGTAAAGGGATATTATAGTAAATTTAAAGTTTTAATGTTATTGGTGTCGATTAAGTTAACTTCGTAAGAATGAATAGTTAAACCTTAATTAACTTTAACTAGTTGACGTCAAATTTATACATAAAGGTTAATGAATATTCGAAATTACCGGACAGTTAATTAACTTCAACAATTAACAGCCATGTGTAACTAATTACCATCAAAACTTGTATTAAAGTTAATGACAAAGTGGAAAATACCTCGCATTATGAGGTCCGACACTGGCTCCATCAAACGAGGAACTGGCTGTAACATCTTCGTCCTTAATGGCACCGGATTCCATTCCCAGGGATCCGATACAGCGGCCTGTTTTCAACATTTTTTTGTTTAATTACAAATTAAAATTCCATATTTCAGTTTCGCTTTTTCTCTGCCGAGTTGGTTTTTTTAAGCTTAAAAAGCATTTTTTCAAATATAAAAGAAGGAGTTTGCTGTGTGTCGAGTTATTTTTAACATTCGCCTTCTTTCAGTGCGGGCGACAAACGGGCAAAAAATGGACGCAAACTACCGCAAGACGGCGCCCAGAATAAGCAAATAAAAGACCATAGGGTAGAACCAAGGGAAAAAGAAAGGGGACGAAATAAAACATAAGAGAAGAAATAAAAATACACGAGCATATGTTTCAAGATGTGCTGCTTCACGAGCAAACCCTTTCTAACCATCAGCGTTGTTTCTCTTGAAACCAAAAAGACGACGTATAAAAGCACAACAAAAGAAGGAAAGATTCTTGTCTAGATTCACATTCACACGTTCTATTCAAAATGGAATACTTCATATGAATCAACTATCTAGATGTCTATGAATTATTATGTCATATACAAATACAGCCGAACAACATACGTTCGATACATCCAATAGCCGAAAGCACAGTAAACAAATGAAAGAAACAGGGAAGAAAAGTCAACAAATTAAATTTGTAAAAAAAAAAAAATGTGATTTACTTGTGTCTAATGCCCGGGCGACAGGAAACAGTGCCGGCGTCATCATTAAGCCAGTGACAAACAAAACCGTCCAATGGGTAAAACGCAAGCAGTTCATGGCATAACAATGAGCCATGTGGCCTCT
The DNA here is from genome assembly GCA_022114935.1 of Leptestheria dahalacensis. NCBI lineage: Eukaryota > Metazoa > Arthropoda > Branchiopoda > Diplostraca > Leptestheriidae > Leptestheria > Leptestheria dahalacensis. The sequence continues at coordinate 15,009 of JAIQCU010001579.1, forward strand.
TCTCTCCCTATTTTCTATCTCTTGTTACAGCAGAAGAAACCCCGCGACGGGGCTGACGCACAAATTTCCTTCCTTTTTTCCCTCCTCGTTTTCTTTCTCTGTTTTTTTATTTTTTATTTTTTTATTTGTAATTAAATTTGAAGTTTGTTTAAAAGTCTTTTTGGCACAGTTCCTTCCAAGAGGTTTGAAGCGACTGAAAAGCCAGTGGTGGCTCAAGTTTCACGCGGTTCTCGGGCAACTGGAACAATGCAGTCCATGGCAGTCTGGGAGAATTTTATGGAGATACAATGGCGGCTCCTGGAAAAACAGAATTAAATTTTTTTTTTAAATAATGAGTTTTTTTTAAACAACAAAGAAATCACATGTGTATAATTGGTTAATTAGAATTGATTAGCATATTATTAGTACGTATATATTTTAATTAAGATTTAAAATTAATGAAATTTACATTAGCATTCACTCATACCTTATATAATTATGAAGTGTTGATTAATAGAAGAATATCATATTATGTTATCGTATCGTATTGATTAATGATATATTTTACAAAAATTCCAATCTTACATAAAACTGAATAATCAATAATTTTTTTGATTACTTACTTTAATTACATCTAGCTGGTATTCGAATTCTATCAAAATTAAAACTAAAATTAACTTAAATTCATTCAATAATCGATATGCATTAGCACAACCGACGTCGATAAAGATAATGTAATTAATTCAACGATAATCTTAAGGTATTGCGAATCCCTCCCCCCGCCCCCGGGTCAGATATTTGCTTTTGCGTAGTGTGCGCACGACAACTAACAATGGATCATTATTTGCTGAAGACCAATCTTAAACCCCTCTAACGACACAGATTAGAGCGCAGTGAATCCAGGCAGATAGAGAGAGAGGTAGAGACAAGAGGGGAGAGGAGATAGAACGAAATAACGCGTCACAGAAGAGTCGAGGTTCTTGTTATCGAACTCGCGGGATTCTTTGGATAATAAGGGAATCAGTCGCCGTGCATATCGTCAGCAGAATCTCTGGCACTCAAAAGAATCTTCAGTGAATCTGACGAAGGAATTGCTTGAGTTGGAATCACTGTGAGGAGAATTGAATGCGATTCACAGGAGTATCTTGAACGATGCTTACTTAATTAGATTCTTTTAAATTATTAACGAATCATGACATAATCACATTCAATATCAAAACATTGATATATCAGGCAGGCTGCTTTTTCTTGGCCATGATAATATCAGATGTATCCTCACGGAGTCAACTTTTTACGTCTTTCAAGTGTATCGATATGTCGCTATAAGAATCCGATTCTTGTATGATAACAGTATTGATATTCAAGACCCTGCTTCTACTAAACCAACGACTTATAGCTCCGAATTCTACCAACATTGTGTCGAAATGACTCTCATAACAACCCAATATTTCAAAGCCCATTCATTCGACTAGACACTGCTGACTCACTGCTGTTCAGTCGTGTAGGTGTCGTAATAGCCAAGGCGAAGAGTTTCCAAATCCCTCACCCTGCATCAATAGGCCAGGGAAGCCGGGCTGCATATTATCAGATCCCAACCGGCCCCAGGATGCCACTATTAACTCTTCTATCTATCTATCTACCTATCTATATATCTATCCATCCATATCTATCTATCTGTCTCTCTATTTATGTATCGATCCATCTATCTATCTGTCTGTCTATTTATCTACCTATTGATCTATTTATCTATCTATCTATCTATCTGTCTTTGTATCTGTCTATCGATCTATCTATCTATCCTTCTTTCTATCTATCTATCTGTCTGTCTATCTATCTATCTAACTATCTATCCATCCATCTCTATCTTTCCATATCTAACTATGTATATCCAACTAACTCTTTATCTATCCATCTGTCTATCTGTCTGTCTATTTATCTACCTATCGATCTATCCATCTATCTGTCTGTCTATCTATCTATCTATCTAACTATCTATCCATCCATCCATTTTTATCTTTCCATATTTAACTATCTACATCCAACTAACTATCTATCCATCTATCCGTCTATCTGTCTGTCTGTCTGTTTATCTTTCTGTCGATCTATCCTATGTATCAGTCTATTTATTTATCTAACCATCTATCTATCTATCTATCTATCTATCTATCTATCTATCTATCTATCTATCTATCTATCTATCTATCTATCTATCTATCTATCTATCTATCTATCCTATCTATCCATCTATCCATCTATCCATCTATCTGTCTGTCTGTCTGTCTATCTTTTTGTCGATCTATCCTATCTATCAGTCTATCTATCTATCCATCTATCTGTCTGTCTGTCTGTCTATCTTTCTGTCGATCTATCCTATCTATCTGTCTGTCTATATATATACATCCATCTATCCATCTATCTATCTAACGTACCTATCTGTGTGCCTATGCCGATTGGGTTCTGGGGCCGGTTGGGATCTGACAATCGGCAGCCGGGCTGCAGAAGCTATATAAGCTGGTGGGATCTTTTGTACGGCTTCTCATTATACGCTGTCGCACTGGCTACCTTACTATAATAAACTATAGGCTTCTCTCGTAAAAGGGAAACGTGCTATGAAGAAAGATAGAGCTCCGAAACACACACAAGAGAAGGTTGGTGGTGAGGGGGGTGGGAAGAAGGAAATGGGCAAAAGCTCTGGGAAAATGACCATCTGACGCTGATTGATTGTCGCTTCTCCTTCGCACACTCCAAATCCCTCTTCTCCCCTCAAAGTATAAAAACTTTAGATTTTTCATTTGGCCTTTCTAAAAAGCTGCTCCGCGAGGCACCTTGCAGACGAGACCTTTAAGCTTCAGGATCAAAGGAGGATCTCGACAGGAAAAAGTTTGTGATGCTAAACCTTTGATGCGTTGCTAATGAATCACTTCTGCCAATTTCAAAATGACAGGGAGAGTGACAGAAGAGATCTTGAAAACTTAGTGGGAAATTAAACTGATTGATAGATTTGAAAAGGATCCTGAAGTCAATGGGAATCGCGTCTTAGAGTCTGGCAAGAATCGCTTAGGAATCTACAATATGTGAATCATTCATTGGCTACGTAAGATGCATTAGATTACTGACTGATTTGCTTACTTTGATCTTTTTCAAGTTTGCGGAACTTTGTTGGGAACTATGACTGGAATCAGGCAAGAATTGTTTGGGAATCATGGATGAATCATTCCTTACAGTTACTGAAGATGCAAAGGAATCACCGCTGTTCTGGATAATAACCGAAGATTCAGTCAAGATTCACATTACAGTCGTCAAAGAATCCTGTCAAAGGTATTTAGAATCCTAAGTTACATATGAAGGTTCTTTGAGAATCATTCTTACATATCATCCATGAATCGCGACAAGTCATTTAAGATTCTTTGTATGAATCCATTTACGTGAAAGGGAAAACGATCTCAAACATTGGAACGAAACTCTGAAGGTTCTAACGACACTCTTTCAGCATCGGATAACTTGAATAATTCTCGCCAGTTGTCACCTATTTGTCGTCTGCTCTAAGTGTCCTCGATCCCTTTAGCTGCTGAGAACCAGTCCATCCTCATCAGCATAAATGCAAATGTACACTGAACCTTTTGGCTGGTGCGCAGGAAAAAATGACCTGTAAAAGGTCCGCATTAGTTATATGCGACATCGGATGGCAATCGCCGTCACCCTTCTCCCAAACCCAAGCGAGAATGGGGAAAACTCTGCCGTTATATGCCCGGCCCTCGAAAACCCAGTCCACGAGGTAAAAGAGGGCGAAAACTTCTCGGCTTTTCCACAACATGAAAAAGGAGGGCGAAATTCTGAAATGACAGTTTGGGAAAAGGAGAACGCTGAATTTACTAAAGACTAATTAAGTTTACACAAAAGATGGAAAATGTTAGGAAAAAGGGAATAGAATTCAGAAATTGAATTGGAAGCCGAAATCTGAATAAAACGACGAGCTATAACAACAGAACGTAGAGAACTGTAAAGTAATTAGAAGAGTTTAATTATACAAGGATTAATTGAGATTATGCGTAAGTAAAGAACTTACACATTAATTAGAAAAATATCGTCACTAATACCTATGATAAGGGATTGGCACAGATTATAATGTGTAACCCCATATGACTTGAATTTTGCCCCCCGGGTAAAGCTCCCCTTTTCCCCCGAGGGTAAAATCGAAGCCAGCGGGTTTAATACTATACTACTTAACTTTCTATCCTTCCAACTATTTATTTCTCTACCTAGTTACCTATCTATCTAACTACGTACCCACCTACCTGTCTATGTATCTATCTCTAAGTCTATCAATCTATCAGTCAGTCTGTTGGTCCATCTGTCTGTCTGTCTATATATCTGTCTAACTATCTATCGGTATATTTAACTGTCTAGCTACCTACGTACCTACCTATCTATCTATGTATCTCTCATTAATCTATCTGTCTATTCATCTATCTGTTTGTCCGTCTATCTGTCTACCTAACTGTCTATCCACCCACATACTTTCGAATCTAACTACCTAACTACTTATCCCACTACGTATCGTACCTTCCTGTCTATCTATTAACCTATCCATTTTTCTATCTCTCTGTCTGGATCACCGTTAATTTGAAAACGCCTGGAATGGAAAACTGTCAACAAGAGTGGTTTAATTTAATCGGATACTAAGTTTAAATTATGTTGAATCTCCAAAAAGGCTTTTTAAAAAAGAGGTTTCAGATTGGGCTTTCAAATAGAAGAAACGTATCAAGGTGCTTATGTGAAAGCCCCAGCTA
>JAIQCU010001580.1:0-10402 GCA_022114935.1 Leptestheria dahalacensis
ACACGATACATAAATTCACCGCTGAAGTTAAAAAACAACACGGCGCCACTGGAAGTATTCCCGCGATCGTATCTAAATCCTTCGATCTAACCCATTTCTCGCTCTCACGGGGGAAAAAGTTAAAAAGCTCCAAAGATCGTAAACTTAAAGAGAAAGAAATAACTTGACATCGCACCGGCGCCATGGGGATAATGTTAATTAAAGTTAACTAGATCTGATACTTAACTTGGTTATTCCGTATGCAGCATTTTCATAGCTTGGTACTAGATTGCAATAGAAGTATACTATTACTAATCCGTACATGGAGAAGCTACTAGCAAGTAGTCTTTTGACTATCTTTGACTATCGGTTGGTTAAGATATACAATCTGTACATACTGGATTGAAATACATCAACTTACATGAGGAATTCCAGATCTTGTAGTTCTCTCTCGACTCTGTCAAGTTCATTCTGTAGCTGCTCCAGTCTCTTGGTCTTAATCTCGAGCATCTGAAGAGGATTGCCTTCCTCTGCCGCGACGATCTGTCTTTCCAGTTTGAGGTACTTCTTCAAGGTGTTGACATCGCACTCGGTCTACGATAGCCGTACAGTCATACCAAATATTTTAAAATCCTGTCGTTTTTTTTAAACGATTTGAGTTAAGCTGGGCAAAAGTTAATTGCTTATTACTCTCGTACTTTCAAAGATAGAGCAGCCTAAAAAATACCGAGTGAAGAGCTAGGAGTACTTTATATACTAGTCAAGTTTCACTGAAATCGGCTTGATAGTTTGGCCAGAATAAAATGCTAAAGTCAAGACATTATAATCATTCTACGCCCTTCAGAACCCATTTCAGCTATACGGATTGTATGTGAACCTCGTTGACGGTAGGTGGCGTCCGCGTTGTTCCTTCCTCCACTTGACGCAAATCGCCCTGTCAGAGGGGAGAGAGAGAAATAAATCGAATTACTTGCTCGTTCTCGCTTGCCCTGCTGCTATATAGAGCGTTTGAGAGTAAAGATTTCTGGCCAATCTACCCTGTAGTTTACGTTGCCACTGGCGTAGAAGCCCGAGATGCGATGCTGCTGCTCAACACTTGAGTTACAGCCCATTTCGTGGCAGCCGCAGGATTAAACTAACCGAGGAGACACACGGCCACCCTTAGCTGCGGTAATGGACAAACTATCCCGAGGAATTTCCCACGCTTCTCTTTACTAGCAACACACCTGCAAATGGCCATCGTCTCCATGGCAGCCGGTCAACAATGTTGCAGGGCGCGCCAGCCATGGAGGAAAAGGTCACGCTGGCACGCCGGTCAATACCAGGCCCCAGCAAGACCTGCTTTTCCTTTTAATACCCATTACTTTAAGGTTGAAACAAAATACCAAAAAATAGACACACGCCATGAATCAGGCCACACCCTTTTTGGCCGACACCCAATTTCGGTTAGATTCAACTCGAATGGTGAGTTGTCTCTTCCAATAGTGACACTATCTTGATGGATGGTGAGAAAACGTCCAATTCATAAGTAATTAGACCCCCCCCCCGCTTTGGCCTAATTATGGGCTGACCCCTTTGAACCCGGCAGAACTAGAAATGTCTATAATGGCGTAAAGGGGAATGGGTTCAAGACAAGAAACATGACAGGAGAAAAAGCACAAGTTGATTAGAACCTCATAGTTTAACAAACAACGGTATCGTCGTATAAAAGTACAACAGCGTCGAAACGAAGAAGAGTTTCCAGTTAATTCATTTACTTTAATATTAAACTGACAATTTAATATTCAGTAAGAGTCATTAGTATGAAATCACGACGAGCTTTGCACATAGTACAGTCTATAGCGCAAGAAGGGTTTTTGCTGGGGAAAAGTTGATCTCTTATGGCGCCCGAGTTATCACAGATACAACAACGAAAAAAATACTGAACGTACATCTGATACTACTTAACACACTAGTTAAGTTTCGTTGAAATCGGATTGTAAGTTTGACCACAATAAAATCCTAAAGTTAAAAAGATCTATAATGTCCCACTATTCAGAACCATTTTTATGGGCTCTCGACTTGTATATCTTCACGTCTTCGAGAGAGGAAGATTAAACTTGGATCTTGTTTTTAGTGCGCCCCGATGAGATGGTTGCCGCTGACATGGGCATTGAGAGGAGAATTAGTTATGCAAATCAAGTTATCTCCCGTGTGTGTGTGTGTGTCTATATAGAACGCTGGCGCACTCAACATTTTCCCAACCGGCGGGGTCGACGCGACCTGAAAGTTTAATTAACCGTGAAAAAGTAAAGAATGCGCGCAAGCGAGAAAATTCTCTCATCGCATCTTTCTGCTGCACTGTAAATCATTGTCAGCGTGTCGTGTGCAATCGAAATAACAAGACCTGATAACAGTCCCCCGGTTTAACTTCCGCAGTCGAACGGCTAACAAGGTGCCCGTTGCCTTAGCAAAAGTACAGCGACGACATTTCCCTTGTTATCGGGTTATTGCCAATGCGTCGCAAAGCCAATTCATACAGCTGAAAATGTGTAAGTCCTTAAGAGAACCTTACGAGATGCCCCGAGATTACAAGGTGAATAGAGCAAGGGGGCGAGAAGGGAGCTGAAAAATCCATCCGGCCAGGGTCACGTGACCCCAACAATATCCTCGTATTGGTGGAAAGGATCGTACCAATCCAATTGCTTCATATCTTGTGAGGGGGGCTCGAGGTTGAGTATAGCAGCGCTCGATCATCAAGGTGAACCATTGAACGGGCAGCCTGCGACTGGAACACTTGACGCGCTACTCGATCCTTTTCCAAACAAGAAAACCATGAGAATTACCAGCGTCTTGGTCGTCGTCGGATGTCTGGCTGTATCCGTGTGCGGATGGGGCAGTCGATTTAACCGTTTCAGTCCCGAACTGCTCTCCAATATGGGCTACGGAGGCTTTGGAAACCATCATCATGGACAACAGGTAATTGATAATGATGTGTATGTATCATATAATTGCGTAACACTTAAGTTAGTTAGCTTACCATGCGCCATAGTGAAGCATGCAGACTTTGTTAACGAATGGGAAGATGACAAAAGTATCCATCCAGTGCAGGTTTTTAGTACTTTCGTCACATCATCACGAGTACCTTGTAAATCTAATACTAATCGTACTGGAACCGATAAGCATGACAAGCATTGTCGATGAATGCTTTCCTCAATATTTAGATGCAATCAGGCACAGTGGTGGCTTCTTACCAAAGTAGGAAAATATTTTGACTTCACCACCTTGAATACATGAAAAGGCCAACTCTTTCTCAACGGCGGTGAAACACGAAAAAACGGTACTGTTTGCTCCCGGCACAGTCAAGCGCAATCCAAAAAAAAGGTTCCTGCTGGGGGGAACATTCATCGCATATGGAAGCCATGTTTTCAAAGATTAAACAGCCAAAAAAATGGTGAATGCACACTTGGTACTACTTTATCAACTGGTAAAGTTTCATTCAAGTCGGGTTGTTAGTTTGGCCGAAATAAAATCTTAAAGTTAATACACAATTCATAATTTCCTACCATTGAGAACCCTTTTATTTCGGCTCTAGACTGTGCCTGAGAAAAAGGCGTTTGCATGTATCCATGACGAAGACTTATGTGGAGAGGAGCTGTAATTTTAGTTCCTGCACACGATGACATGCACGATGGCGTGTTTTGGTGCTAGTACTAATACGTCTTTAGAAGCGTTAATTGAATAAACGAACGCAAAGGTAATCTTCGCATCAAAGTTTATTGCTCTCCCCAGCTCGGGGTAAGTGAGAATCTACGGTATAACAATTATTTGTATATGGTTTCATCGTAATTGCAGATCGACTTGATAAGAAAGAAACATTTGAGACATTTTTCATCTGATGTAGACTCGTACTCGTCAATCCATTAATGTTTGAGCCATAAAACTCTAATTATACTTAAACTTAGCATGGGAGGTCTTCTATCTATCTATCTATCTATCTATCTATCTATCTATCTATATATCTGTTTTATCTGTTTATCTGTCTGTCTCTCTCTGTCTGTCTATCTATCTATCTACCTGTCTGTCTATCTGTTTATCTGTCTGTCTCTCTCTATCTGTCTATATATCTGCCTATCTATTATCTGTCTTGCTATCAATCTTTCTATCTATCTACCTACCAACCAATCTATCTATCTACCTGATTTTACAGGACAGAGATGGTAAATTACGCAAGAAATGCGAGGACTGCATTTAATTTGAGGAACACACAAGGAAGTTTTTCGAATCAAATTACTAAAATGATTCGTGCGAGTAGTATATGCTGTACCCTTTCAGGATAGGAATTTCTGATGTTGATCCAAATCATTATGCCGTGTATAGGCATCAACTGCGTGCTCACATGATTTATAGTATGCGAGTAGGAATCCCGCACCTTAGAGCCGCCATTTTGAGCACAGTCCATAGCTTGGCGCCAAATGACTTGCAAACTGCCCATATGGTCCCTTTACCTCTACTCAACTTGTGCATTTTCAAACCTCCTTGAGGATAGAATTGCCTACATGGTGATCTAAACCGTCATTTTATTAAGGTAACTGCATGCTCACTATGATTCAGGGGATGCTAATAGAGAATTCTGCATCTCAGAGCCGCCATTTTGAGCGCAGTTCATAACTTGGCACCCAATGCCTTAAAGATATCCTTAACTTCCCTTGAACTCGACAGGATTTGCATTTTTTAATGCGCAAAGTCTAGTTAATCTCTAGCTTAAAGAAAACTATAGTAACTAAATAATAAATAATGAGAAATTCATAATTCTTAATGAAATAGTTAATTAATCAACTTTGCTAATAACTTTGGACTCTCTGTCAATAAATGGACTATCATGGGAAAAAAGTTCATTTTGGTTATTGGTTCGCAGTGTTATAATCAGTCCTTTGTTGACTTGTTTGTCAAGTTAAAGCTAAACTTTCTATGTGATTAAAGCGCTATTTGCCCGCCGCCTCGGCCACCGACTTCCTCGAGTCGATCTTGCAGAGCGAAGAAAGCGAAGAACTCGCCGAGAATGCAGTCAGTTGTGGAGGACGCCGTTGTTCGTCTAACGAGCACTGCTGCACTGGAACCGTCTGCGTCGACTTGGATGAACGTAAGTGTCCGCCTTACTGTCCGGCAAATTGGCTTATTTATGCGCCTAAGGAGGCATATTGGCAAATCCCATCTGGCCCCAGAACCCAACTGGTACAGGCAAACAGATGGGTACATTAGATAGATAGGCAGACAGATAGGTATAGACAGGTATAAACAGGTAGGCAGATAGATAGATAAATAGTCAGACAGATAGATAGATGGTCAGACACAGAGATAGACAGACAGATAGGATAGATATAGAGATACAGTTACTAAACTGTATAGACAGATAGATAGGTAGATAGATAGATAGAGAGACAGGGAGATAGATAGACAGATAGATAGACAGATAGATAGACAGATAGATAGACAGATAGATAGACAGATAGATAGATAGATAGATAGATAGATAGATAGACAGATAGATAGATTGATTGACTGATAGACAGACAGACAGATAGATAGATAGACAGATAGATAGATAGATGGTCAGACACAGAGATAGACAGACAGATAGGATAGATATAGAGATACAGTTGCTAAACTGTATAGACAGATAGATAGGTAGATAGATAGATAGAGAGACAGGGAGATAGATAGATGGACACAGTTACGAAACTGAATAGAAAGATAGGTAGATAGATGGATAGACTGATAAGACAGATAGATAGATAATATATAGTTGAACAGACAGATAGATTAATCGGCAGTTACATTGATGGGGTTCCAAGGCCGGTTGGGATCTGATAATACGCCGTCCGGGAGCCATTTTACATATCGATACCGTGTTTACCCTTTCAACCCCCTCCCCCCCTCCTTTGTTCTGCTATTAAGTTTATGCCACGTTTAAAAGGGCCACAGTGAAACGCTGACCGAAGTTGCAAATGCCCTTCCATGTTGCCGTAATAGAGTTTATGATCAATTAGCCTTAAGTAATGAGACCTATATCTTGATGGTCTAAATAGCCGGAGTTGGAACTTGCCTCCAGCCCCATGGGCAAAGGGAAGGATCTGTTTGCCGTCGCAACTCCGACTGCGACTCGGGTCTGGTGTGCGCCGTAAGTGAGGGAGGCAAAGTCTGTCAGCAGCCGGGCAACACCAAGAAGCAGTTCAGTAAGTAGTTTGTTAACCAACTTACAATCAGTCCGTAACTTGAATTCATGTTATCCCGTTTAAAAGTAACTGTTTCAAATACCCTCTGCTGTTATATACTATACATTTTACTTAATTATTTAGAATGATGAAATCATCACATTCTCTTCTATTTTTCTTTTAAGACGAAGATTGCAGCTTAAGCAGCGAATGCGACATCACCAAAGGTCTTTGTTGCCAGCTGCTTCGACGACATCGTCAGGCGCCCCGCAAGGTAAGCAATTCCCTGCAGCCTCGGTCGACGTGATTACCTCGCACAGCCTCTCGCACCAATTGCCCGAGAGGCGTGACCGTTCACAACTTGGGTTCGTGGCTTGTCAATTGCATTGATCGCAGTTCCCCCAGGCTGTACCTTTTACTTCAACTGAAAGCAAAGGTTCAACGGTGCAGGAGTCGAAAAAGACATATCAATAAGTAATTCAGTAGGAAGACAGATAGATAGATAGATAGATAGATAGATAGATAAACAAACCAGGGAGACCAGAAACTGCACCCAAGTTTAACATGCCACTCCAGTAGCCGACACACGGGCCAAGTTTGTTGTTTCAGCGAAAGAAGAACAAAGGGCAAGAAAACAACGGCGCTCCGTCGAGAAATTCCCCGAAGGATCATTTGATAAAATTTCTCTCGTTTTTTCTGCCCTTTAAGAGCGGGGCCGTAGAATATAACACGACACGGTGATGGTATTGACTTGGCTACAAAAACGGCAAAAAAATTGATGAGGAGGGGAGCGAGAATGACGGCGCTTTTACTTTCCCTTCAAGTAGTTCATGGTGATCGATAAACATACCCACCCTTTGCTAGCTAACCTGGCTAAAGCACGGAAACTAAACGCCGTTCTACATACTATATACGATAAACGTACATGTACAGTACAGAGGGAAAAAAGGGAGTCTGAATGGTAGGAAATGATGGATCTTCTTCACTTTAGAATTTTATTTCGGCAAAACTAATACTCCGATTCAAATGAAAATTTACTAAGTTATTAAGTACTGTCAGTTGTACATTCAGTATTTTTTTGGTTGTCATATCTTGAAAACCTTGGCTGCCACAAGCGATCAACTTTTCTCCAGCAAGAACCCTTTTCTTCATTGCTCTGGACAGTACAGTGCTGTTGTATATTTGATATCAACAAAACGTGAATATGTGTTCGAGTAAGTCGATACTGCATGCATGGTAGACTTGATACTTATTTGATGAAGAAACATCCAAGATGCCTTTTATGCGTCCCAGTACCGTTGGGAAAAGGACGGCTGCGAACAAGAGTGTACGTAATTTATGAACGCGCCAGGCGAACATGGTCTTGTATCGATCTTTCTGAGTTACTGCTCCCCGGCTATACCTGTGATAAAATTGGCCACCAGAAAAGTTCTGTCAATTCTTGCTCCTCGCGTGCTTTTTCCCACCCCCAAAAAAGGGGGCAAGAGTTCGTATTGTCTTCACCTTTATACTTTGAAGGTTGTACAGTCTGGGCAAAGAAAAAAAGGTTCTTACTGTGGAAAAGTTAACTGCTGATTCCTCCCATTCTATCAGAGGTACATAACTCAAAAAATTACCAAATGAAGATCTAGTAGTGCTTAACACACTGTAAAATTTTCATTGAAATCAATTCATTAGTTTAGCCGAAATAAATTCCTAAAGATTGGAAAATAGCGCATGTACTGCAGCATAGACTTCTATATATACCTTAGGTTAGCTTCATACATTTAGCAAGCGCGAATGGAGCGTTTCCTTATTCTACCGTATCGGTTACCATTGTGACCATGCGTATAAGTAAGTCACGCAATCCAAAGTTGCCCCCGTGAGGGTTACCATAGCAAGAAGAAGTATATATAGCGTCGCTTTGAATCAATACCCGTGGTGCTTATTTCGGGGTACCCTTTTCTACTTTTGGATGATTTCAGGCTTGCAGTTATTTCCGAGACCCCATGGTTTGCATTGGACCGGTAGCTGCTGAGATGATCAAAGAGCCAGTTCAGCATACAGCCAACGAAAAGCGCATCACCGGTCGAGCGTTCAATGCCCCACGTGACTGATTTTCTAAAGAATACTAAGACTCTGTCCTACCTATTCACCTCAGAACTGTGTCACCCCTTGAATTAGTCGATATGAAAACCATTCCCGGTGCAATATATTCCCTAGTCAGAGTAGAGCAAGGAGGAGAAGAAGATGTAGCAGACATTTGCTTTCGATGTTAACTGTCCACAAATCCCATGTTTTGAGCTGACTGAAGAAGTTTACGTTTTTCTTAACTGTCTATCTCGATACCTGGTAGCAAGAAGAGCGAATCGAACTAACCCAAAAGCGCTGTAGAGCATCGTGTAACGTTGGATATGTTCAATCGTCGGCTTGCAAGAGTCCGTCTCGGTTCGTCTGCTACGGTGTTGCCATTTGTTCCCATGTTGGCTTATGGTAGAACTCGAGCAGACGACGTCGTACAAGCCAAGGCTAGTCGTTCTTTAACATTCCGTAGTTGCGCCAATAGTACCGTCGATTCGTCTCAACACATACAGGATTGACAAGAAAGTAAACTAGCTTAAAGCAAAGCGTTCTTAACCTCTATCCAGCCAAAGGTTCCCTTAAAGCACCGTACTCTGTAAATCCGCGCCATCTGCTGGAACTGTAGAGAAGCTGTCCTTCTCGGACGATATCTGGAAAGTTTTGAGTCAAGCTCTACCCCGCTCTTGGTTATTCGTTTTGTTTTGACTGCACCACCATTCAAACGTATGTATACACAGATTAATCGACTAATAAATCATAAATGTTATGAAAACAAAATTTCTACCTCTCCCCAACTGTTCATTATTACCTAAGATAGATAGATAGATGGATAGATAGATAGATAGATAGATAGATAGACAGATAGGTAGATAGATAGATAGATTAATTGATTGTTTGATTGATTGATTGATTGATTGATAGACAGACAGATAGATCGATAGATAGATCGATAAATAGATAGATAGATAGATAGATTCGTACATAGGAGAGCAGTGCGTCTGGTATATCGCAACCTGTATTTTGCAAGAACACCGACTCGTTTCAAAACAACTGGAACCATCAAAGGTGAGTTCATTAACTAGTGAGACAAGTTGAAAGCTACCTGAAGACAACAAACAATGGGTATACGTATACACATTATAAATCAAAAAAACAACAAACAGAATCATTATATGCACGCGAACAAAATGAAGCTTTTCCCTATAGGTGAACCGTTATTGAATTCCGTACTGGAGAAACTCACTTGTTATAACACACCGCTAACTTTCTCTTTGCCGTCATCTCTTGCACAGCACAACAGTGCACCTTGCTCATCAATTAGCACGTAACTGTTAAACATACCAGAGGAAATCCAACATATTGCAGGTTGTCGTGCAACGCAGATAAGGAAACAGATTCACAGCAAAGTCGACATCGATAATCAGGAAGAGCAAGCTATATAATACTGGTCTCTATAAAGTCTTCTGAGCAATAGACATCTCATCATGTTAATCAGAAAGCTTCATGTTGGCAACGCCGGACTCCACTGACTTGTCAACGTAAGTCTGAATCAAGTCAGCCACTGCCGTGTGACCGAAGCGGACTGCGTCGTCCTTGGGAGTGTGGCCCCACCTGTGAGAAAGAATCACGTGAGTATTCTTCAAGTTGATGTAATTATCTGACTAGTATCACGATACGGTAGAAATTAATAAGGTTTACCGATCAACTGGATTGGGCGGAACGTTGCAGTGTTTCAAGAGGAATTCGACACATTCTAAATGTCCCTCAGCTGAGGCCAGATGCAGAGCCGAACGGTTGTCATAATCCGTCTGTGTCATGTCGACGCCCGAGAGCTTGTACCTGCAAGATATTTCAGTATAACCATCTCTCATTGCAAGTTAACCGATATGTACCGCTCAAAATGCTTCAAGGTTTTTTGCTCGTATCTTTTTAAGTTTTATATCTATAACCGTGAAAATTTACCTGAAATGTCGTCTTACATACTCAAATCTTAAAGTAAATTTTCAGGTAAATCGAATCAATAGTTTTGCTGATATTGAATGCCAAAGTTTGGAGCGACTGTGAACCTATTTTATATGTTGTGTTAATGACGAGTCGACTTGCGACTAACTCGACTTGAGATTTGACTCAACTTGTCGAATCAGGTTAGGGATGTCAAGCGACTCGAC
>JAIQCU010001580.1:10417-22660 GCA_022114935.1 Leptestheria dahalacensis
ATATGTTGTGTTCATGACGAGTCGACTTGTGACTAACTCGACTTGAGATTTGACTCAACTTGTCGAATCAGGTCGACCTTAGCTGACTCGACTCGGGCTCAAGTCGAGTCGAATCGAGTCGTTGACATCGCTTATAACTTTATCTAAACGTCGGTTCGGTCGATTTGAAATAGATTTGTACCTGCGCATGGCAGTGACGTCACCAGCAGCAGCTGAAAATAGAAGGCTGACGATATTGAGTCCTTTGGTTTCGTACTTGTGACGGCGCGGGTCCTGCTTGTTGACCGCGTGTTTCAGGTTGTCGTAACGGTGGAAGTTAAACACCGAAACCAGGTCCTGCATGGACATTCACAAACGCGGGGTCAATACATCCGTCAATGGGTTATACTTTACACGTTAATTTCCTTCAGTATTCATCGCTAAATGTCACGTCTTGTATAGTTCTATTCGATTTCTAAGAACATGTAGTTGATAGTTTAATCGAAACTCTATCAAACGATGAGGTATTGGTCAACACACTTTTGTATACGGACAAGTAAATTAGTTTTGAAACCTGAATGAATCACCTTGCAAAATTCGATGCCCCTGACCGAATTACCCGACGGATCGAGAGCTGGCGACCACAGCGCGATCCCCATGACGTTGGGAATGACGACGAGCATCCCTCCGCACACTCCCGACTTGGCAGGTAGACCGACCTGTTTTTGACAGTGGCATTTATCTTACCTGAACGGTTCTTATTCGTGTAATTTCAGTTAAGAAAGAGTGATTAAAAGAATGTATTACAGTGAACGCAAACTGTCCAGAATAATCGTACATTCCACAGGAATGCATCAGTGACAGAACGTCGCGAACCGAGTCCGGTTTCAGTACTTTGTCGCCCGTAGTCGGGCAGATACCACCGTTGGCCAGAGTGGCGGCGATGACGGACATGCTCTCGCAGTCGACTTCCATCGAACAACACTGGATCATCACAAAATGATTACCTGATGCACTATACTGCTGTGTAAAGCCAATTAAATTTGATGCTAATTAACTCTGTAGTGATTTAGCTCTTCCAATGAAACGCTAAAGTAAAGTAGTGATGCTGTTTGAAATGAAGCGGAATACCTGGAAGTAAAAGTCGAGACATTCTCTGAGATTCATCTTGTCCGGGAAGCACTTATTCTCTCGCATGTAGAAGGCCAGTGCGTAGTTACGGTCGGCGTTCTCTCGTTCCGACAGGAAGATGGCGTTGTTGAACCCGATGTACTCGCCGCCCGACATGCGCTGCACAAGGATTCATTGAAAATTTTAGATTGAATCTGGCTGAATTTGACGTAAAGTTCAGTTTGAATTCAGTCACATTCGGCTGGAATTCAGTTGTTAATGTAATTCAACTTCAGGTACAATTCAGTTTAAACTTGAACTCACGATAGTGCAGTTAAATCCCAGTTAAAGCTCGGTTAAGATACAGTTTCAAATTCAGTTTTAAATGCGGTTAAAAATTCAGTTAAAATTCAGCGAATCTTGAATTGAATTTCAGTTTAATTCAGCTGAAATACAGGTACTGAAAAATTCAGTTATAATTCAGTTTGAAATTTCAGTTAAATTTTAATTAGAATTCAGTTACAATTTATTTAAGAATTCAGTTAGGACTCAGTTAAGATCCAATGAAAATTCAGTCAGAATTCAGTTAAAACTGAATTGGTAACTCAGTAGAAATTCGATAAATATCAGTTGTAATTCAGTCGAATTTCAGTTAAATTTCAGTCCGAATTTTAACAAATACTGAACTTGGTTTAACTTAAACTCAGTAAAAATTTCATTAAAATTTCAGTTATAATTAAGTTCAATTTTTAAGTGACAAGATTCATCACCTGTAGTATTCATTTACTTGTCGTCTAATTGCTTAAAACCTTACTCTATCGAAATAACTATTACACGTTAATTATAGATTATAGGATTCGGAATTGCACTAACCTTGAAGTAATTGGAGACCCAATCGAATTTCTCTCCAAGGGTCATCTCAGTTTCAGTTAGATTGAGAAGCAGACTCAGTACAACGATGGCACCCGCGTTGACCATGGGATTGTGCGGCTTCTCTGCAAAACAGGCACAACGTGATCATTGTTAATCTATACTCATTTCACAACAATTCTAATGACTTTCATCAACAACTAATGATAACACTACTAACTGCTAATACTTACTAACGAATAATACTAATACCAATAGTAGCAATTAATAAGGAATAGTAAATATAAACCTGTCAGTGTATAAAACAGATTAACCAACTGAAATTTGTCGGTCGATGTCATTAGAACTTACTATTGTAATCGAGGATAAGCTCGTTAAACATCCGACCGCTCGGTTCCTGTCCCACGTAGCGATGGACCACTTCAGAGTTCAGCTCATTCAGTGCAATTGCGTATGTCAGGGGCTTACTAGAAACGACCAAATGGCGATTTTAATTTCGCGTCCATTAATGTAGTAGCCAATCAAGCACGGTACCTGCAAGATTGTATCGTAAAGGGTATCTTGACATCCCCCAGGGAGAACCGCTGTCCGTCGATAGTGCACATGCTTATGCCCCAGTAGTTGGGGCTCATTTTCTCCAGCTGTGGGATGTAAGAGGCTACCTATGGATAAATCCATACAGACAATTTACTTGAATTTCGGTTGAAAAAATTCAGTTGAATTTCAGTCATATTTTCAGTTGAATTTCAGTCAGATTTCAGTTGAATGTAAGTAAAAAGTTCAGTTAAATTTAAGTATAAACTCATGTGCATTTCAGTAAAATCTCAGTTGAATTTCAGTCATATTTCAGTTGAATTTCAGTAAAAGTTCAGTTAAATTTAAGTACAAACTCATGTGCATTTCAATAAATACTCAAGTGAATTTCAGTCAGATTTCAGTTGAGTGCTAGTAGAAATTCAGCTGACTTTCAGTTAAAGTTCTGCCAAATTTCGGTAAAAGGTCAGTGGAATTTCAGTTATTTTTTTCAAATTTCAGGAAAGAGTCAATGGAATTTCACTAAAAAGTCAGGTGAATTTCAGTGAAAATTCTGTTCAAATTTCAGCAAAAAGTCAGTTCGAGTTTCAGTAAAAAATTCAGTTTTCAGGAAAAAGTCAGATGAATTCCAGTAAAAAAATCTGTGAAATTTCACTAAAAAGTCAGTTTCATTTCAGTAAAAATTCATTTGAATATGACTAAAAAGTCAGTTGAAGTTCACTCAATATTCAGTTGAATTTTAGATCCAATAATCCAAGCATAAAGATGCGGTCACTCACTTTGCCGCTGTCTATGTCTTTGCAATTCAAGTAGAAGCGCTCGATTTGTTTGGTGAAATCCTCAAATTCTGGGATAACGAACTGGTGGCGAAAAGCGCGCGAAATCAGGACGATATTCTCATTGACGGCCCTGCATCATGGACAATTTATTTAGCGCAAAAACACGTCAACTTTTATACTCATATACTTAAGTAAATTCATTAAATGACTTACTGAAAATCTTGAAATAAAAATGCTAGTTTTAGACTCCAAAGAACGAATTCAACCACAACTATACAAGCTATATAATATAAACGTATCAAGAATGAATTACCTTTTAAATTCTTCTCGATTAAGCCTGAGACTCTCCGGATTGGACGTCCCCTCTCGTCCCTGTTCGTGCTGGATTTTCTGGAGATTATTCATCAGTTCACTGAGCCTGGGATCCGTCGAGCGTAAACCGGTCGACCATAAAGCCTAATGGCAAATACAACGATTACCACATGCCACGTTGAATAGAATCGATAACAGCCGTCGATATTCTCTTATAATCTCCTTCTCCGCAACTTTTCTCAGCCGAAGCCTTTTTCAGTATACTGAATTCTTATTTTGTCATTCTTAAACTGATATTGACAAAAAATGGAATGAATGTTTAATTAGATCCTCCTTTCTACTATAGACGTGGCGATCGTTATAATATATCGTAATTATATTAAAGATAATCCTATTCTATAAGAGAAGGGGAACAGTACGTTATAATGATGCTTACACTGTAAGTTTGGCTAAAACCCTTACGTTAGACACGAGGGGCGGGTCAAAAAGGACATCTCGTTATTATAGTTCTAGCGACAGGCATAGATTATCGATCGCCCTCCTATAGGATAGCTAGATTTTCTCGAGGCTAAAAAGACCCAGGGATTGAATGCATCAACGCCGCCAGTGTGACTTATGGCAATAGCTGCTCTCTGGAGAGAGTTGCACGTCATTGGAGAACGATTTCATCGGCAGATAAGATCAAAAGTGAGAAAAACTGTTTTGATACCGAAAGGAAGCCTCCCATGGCAATGGACTCGCTATCGTCTTGACGGAAGATATCGAAGAGCACATCCTCCACGCTGATGACCGGTTCTTTGTCCCTAGAACACAACGCATCATTAAAACAGGAATCAGAGATATAACATCTTCCATTTACCAACCAGAAAGAGAGTTCCCCTAGTTTACACAGAGCCATATTTCAGATTGCTTTTGGCCATAGTCCAATGCGATCAATACGTATAGAGCTCAGAGTCTACGGTTCCCTGGCGTTCAGTTTTAAGCAGAACTATACCTCGTTCATCAACGACTGAACCCAGTCTATCGATCTTAATTACTCAGTAGTCTTAATTAACTTGTCGGACGATAGAATGAGTATGAACAAGCTTGTGAAAACAGAGATATAGTTATACCCGCAGTCGAGGAAACTCAAGTTGTACCATGAAGAGTTCTGCCGGTTGAGCGGATTCTTTTCAGTCTTATTGGCTCCGTTAATGGGACTCCTAGCGGGAGATTTGCTACTTTTCTCTACAGACTGCATTATTGCTTCTTCTAAGGGCCAGACAGCAGTGACCTAGTGGAAATGCTGCGCGTCTACTTTTCACAATGGATCGAGCACTCGCAGTTCTGGGGATCCGACTGGGACGCGCATGCGCAATCGTCTTGCGGGGACAGAACAACAAGCCAGTCAAAGGCGAGTCTTTCTTTTCCGTCTGGCTCCATCTTTTTATCGTCGTCAATGCAAAATCAAACGAGTCTCCCTTGGCAACGAGCGGTACTTTGGACATGGGGTTACCTACATTGTCTAGCTATTGTACAGCTTAGTAGCTAGACAGTCTATAGAGCGACTAATTCCATGGCAAGACGGCAACAATAGTTACGGTTGTAAAGCTACTTGCCTTTTGTCGTAGTGGAACTCTTCGCGGGGACTGAAGACCTTGGTAGCTTGAGAGTGACGCATATTCTGAAATATTGGACAGTAAAATAAGCTTTCTATCTAAACTCTCGACTAGCAATTAAAAAAAGGGTTCTTGATTGGGTAAAGTTGATTGCTCATGGTACCCAAGTTTTCAAAGGTATAGCAACCAAAAACATACTGAATGTAGAACTATCAGTACTCTATGCACTAGTAAAGTTTCATTGAAATCGGATTGTTAGTTTTGGAGAAATAAAATTCTAAAGTTAATTAAATCCGTAATTTTCTACTAGTCAGAACCCTTTTTTTTTAAATTTTGCTCCAGACTATCGATATGCACCGAAAGGAACAAAGCGATCGTTCTATAACGTCAAGGACAACGTTCCAAAACATTCCAGACTACAGGGATCGCTGCCAAGAAAAATACTAACAAAAACATATCGCTCACGCGATCTATGTACCCCTTCTTCCGTTATGGTAGTCGAACTATACGTCAATTAACTTGACTAATTCACTTTCCAAGTTAACGGGCATATTGGTTGTATATAAGTACACGTTAGAACTGTAAGCTAAACGTCGTCATGCTAATTTTTCTACAATTGTGGTTAAAGTTGACAGAAACTGAAGGTATAGATAGATAGATAGATAGATAGATAGATAGATAGATAGATAGATAGATAGATAGATAGATAGATAGATAGATAGATAGATAGATAGATAGATAGAAAGATAGATAGACAGATAGATAGACAGATAGATAGATAGATAGACAGATAGATAGACAGATAGATAGATAGATAGATAGATAGATAGATAGATAGATAGATAGATAGATAGGTAGACAAACAGACGGACAGACAGTTACACAGAGAGACAAACAGACGGACAGACAAGTAGATAGATAGATAGATAAATAGATAGACAGACAGACAGATAGATAAGCAATTATAAGTTTCATCTCAATTAATCTTATTCTCACGCAGCGCAATCGTGATGTCATGAAACAGTACTGGAATTAAGTGAAAGTGCCCGGTTACACACAAATCAACAGCCAATTTCAAGTCGTTGTCTTAATCAACGCGTTCGGTATCCGAACAAGAGTATCACTGGGTTCCTCCCATAACCAGTTCTCTTGAGTATTCGAACACGATTCCAAAGATCATATATTCAACGACGTCACTAGACACCTAATCAATATCTGTGAGCGTAGCCAAGGAGATAAGCCAAAACTCCTTTGCCCCCACCAAAAGAAGAAAAAACCGAGATGGATCTACTTTTCCAGGATAATAAACACACAACAGAACTTACAGATTCTGCATGGAGGTTTCTAGATCTTCCTACGAGTTCCTTTTGTTGATCTTTAAACGTCGAATAACTTCTGGGTCGGTCAAAACACGGGCACGTACCGGTGCTCCTGTAGCCTTCCGCCAGTTGGACGCTCCATTGTCGCAGGCAGCCCCGCGGTAGGCGCACAAGTTGACGAGTTAACGACATTTACTCTCGCTGGCTACTCGAATCGGCTTTAAGCAGTCAGCCCTTTTTAGATACTGAAAGAGCTCTACGCAAACTGCACAACTGTCGGGTAAAGGCTAAACCACAAGACTGAAGCAGAAATTCCCGGTAACTGTTGGCTTTGGCCATGGGGCTGACCGAGGGTTTGCCTCATTTTATTTTAAGCACGCCTTTCAGTCTGCGTGTGTGTGTGTGTGTCGTGTGTGTGTATTGCACAAACATATAGCGTGACTCGGAGTGACGTCATAGTCCCAGCTCGGTCCTATGATTCTGACGTCACCCTCATGGGCTACATATCTTCAAACAAGGTACGATTTTACTTGATAGAGAGAATAACCAACCATTAACCGACCAATGCGTCAATAACCGTAGTTCGATATTCTGCCACCAGAGGGCGCTGAACGTCAAATACCATAGGGTGCAAGAACTCTGAAGTCAGCTTCAACGGCAATCTTGGCCGGGTTTCGAGTTTCCAGCTAACACCTAGCGGCAGCTTCTGGCACTAGAGATTGATCCGTAAGATGATTCAGCTGTATAGCGTTCCTGCTTCGTGGTTTTCCATTGATTTGTTCTTGTAGCCGGAATCTAATCCGCGTGCCCCTCCATAATATCAAAAACCGCGTGCTTCAGATTAACTTGAACCGTTCTTGTGTGACCGGCTGATAATATCTTCGTATATAACCCACACTCGACTTTAGCTACTAACAGACGTTTTTACGTAACTATCACCCGGTGAATGAATTCACGTTATTCATTAACTTTCACAATTCGGACCGTGTTGGGAATTGGTATTCTTGTTAGGAGCTATACGAACGCGTCGTCATGAAATCTAAGATATCGGCTGTCCTGCAATGCGTTGAGATTACCTAATACACTAATTGCACTAACACATTAACTCACTATCTACTAATTACACTTAACATACTAAAACTTGATGCATTAAACTCATAAGAAAGAGACATTCGAGTTGTCATCTTTCCGTCGAGAAAGGGTATATCTAGCCGGTCTAAGCGGCTCCGACGTTTACGACACACATTCACTACGGAGGAAATGAGATAAAGGAGATTGAGTCATTTGCATTGCGACAAACGGGGATTACGAGCGATGGGTTTTTATCTGTTGAATGAGCCAAGTCACTGTGTTGTGTTATGCCTCACTTAATTCTCACGCAATGCCTAAACAGATTTGCAACCATTCATAATTGATTTCATTAAAGATTTTTACGTATGCATGTTTTGAAATACTATGTTTGCATTCTGTAATTATAATTATTGTTGACAGATTCCATTCTCTCATGTGGCCTGTGCATTCAGTTCAACCTTTGCCCACAAGATGGCGTCCTGCACCGTTGACAGATTTCACATTCATCCTAATCATCCGCCGACAGGGAAAGTTCTTTAAGAGTCACGGTACCTATTAGCTTCAGCTCACTTGAAAGAACTTATAATTTTTTTAAAAGTTAGGAATTGTTGCCTGGTCATTACAATCGTATACAGCAAAAAAAGGTTATTGTGAATGGCAGGAAATTACTTATCTTCTCAACTTTAGAATTTTATTTTGGCAAAACTATCAATCCGATTTTGATGAAACTCGAGTAGTGTATAAAGTAGTATTAGGTCTAACTTC
This sequence comes from Leptestheria dahalacensis, assembly GCA_022114935.1. Lineage (NCBI taxonomy): Eukaryota > Metazoa > Arthropoda > Branchiopoda > Diplostraca > Leptestheriidae > Leptestheria > Leptestheria dahalacensis. The sequence continues at coordinate 18,755 of JAIQCU010001580.1, forward strand.
GGTATTTTTTTGGTTATTATACCTTTGAAAACTTGGGTGCTATAAGCGATCAACTTTCCCCAATCAAGGACCCTTTTTTATTTCTCTTGACTGTAAAGTATATACTGAATGCGTAATGCGTCATTCTGTGAAGAATTCCCGACGCAGAGATTCGTGTAATCAATAAAGTTTGGACTTTGACAAGTTTTGTCAGTGTGTGAAACATGGTTGAAAAAGGGGATTTGTTGACTTGTACTTTCTGTTGAAAGTTAATGCGTTTTTAGACGCAAGTGAAATACACCCATTTGGGTAAAAGTTTACGACTTCAAAGTTAAACATTAAGTTAAAATACGAAAGCGGGAAGTCCTAAAACAGAGAAGATGAAGTAGCATACTTTCTACTTAAACAGTTTCGAATATTAGTAACCATAACTTATGGTAAATAATACACTTCAAAAACGCATCTTCCTTATACAAGTTTGAATAGAACTGCTACCCTGTGTTGGCTTGTCATGAACTGTTCATTCATTGTACAACTTCAAATTCCTAAATAAGTTGATGGTTCAACATCATACCAGGGTTGTCCGATATCACAATTTCCTGATATCGATATTATCGATACAATACATCGTTAAGGTTTTCCAATATCAATATCGATAGCCTTATCGATACCCAAATTTCTTATCGATATGATATATCGATAAGGACGCCGTTATCGATAATATCGATATTGCTCCATGCGGATAAAGCACCTAGCAGTATCCGTCGCATGTTTCACAAAATAAGTCCAAACCTTCGATCTTTTTCTACGACTGTTCGTTTCGGTATTATCGCTTGTAAAAGCACTTTCAGTTTCAGCGTGATCATCGTACAGCGAATCCATGTTTCAGTAGGCCCCTACGTACCCGGGCGCCCTTTTTCAAGATGATACATCCCCACACAATTGATCAGTGTAGCCCTTACCCTTGTGCTTCTTCTTTTGCAAAAGAAAGCGCCACCAGTGGACCATAAGAGAACTACTTCATTTTATTGAAGTAGACAAACAGAGGGCACTCTTAATGCTCAACTTAGCTTAAGGTACGGCCAGTTACTGTGCTTTCGATATTCAAGAAAACGATATCGATATTATCGATACATAATATCGTTAAGATTTTTCAATATCGATATCTTTAATCTTATCGATATTCACGTTTCTTATCGATAAGATATCGATACGATATATCGACGCCAAAAAGCATCGATATATCGATATTTCGATATCCTTATATATATTTCGAACAACCCTGCATCATACTGTTGTTGAGATCGCGGATGAGTTAACAACAGGGATTCTTCATGATGACGTCAGTCACGTGACCCTACCGTAAGGCTCTATAGGCTTCATACACACAGAAAATCAGACTGTAGCTAAACTCTATGTAGTAAGAAGATCAACGACGGAATGTTTGCATGGCAACATTTTGATCAACTGAATACCAAACCTTCAAGATGGCGGACAGTTCGAAAGCGCAAAAGCCCTGTACAAGTTAGACTAGAATTGCTACCTTGTGTTGGCTTGTCATGAACTGTTCATTCATTTTACGACTTCAATTTCCTAAATAAGTTGATGGTTCAACACATCATAATATTGTTAAGATCGCGGATGAGTTATCAACATAGGGATTCTACATGATGACGTCAGTCACGTGACCCTACCATAAGGCTCTACATGCTTCATACACACAGAAAATCAGACTGTAGCTTAAACTCTATGTAGTTCGAAGATCAACGACGGAATGTTTGCATGGCAGCATTATGTTCAACTGATTACCAAACCTTCAAGATGGCGGACACTTCAAAAACGCATAAGCCCTATACAAGTTAGAGTAGAACTGCTTCCTTGTGTTGGCTTGTCATGAACCTGTTAATTCATTGTATGACTTCAATTCCCTGAATAAGTTGATGGTTAGATCGCGGATGAGTTATCAACAGGGATTCTACATGATGACGTCAGTCACGTGACCCTACCATAAGGCTCTACATGCTTCATACACACAGAAAATCAGACTGTAGCTTAAACTCTATGTAGTTAGAAGATCAACGACGGAATGTGTGTATGGCAACATTATGATCAACTGATTACCAAACCTTCAAGATGGCGGACACTTCAAAAACGCATAAGCCCTATACAAGTTAGAGTAGAACTGCTTCCTTGTGTTGGCTTGTCATGAACCTGTTAATTCATTGTATGACTTCAATTCCCTGAATAAGTTGATGGTTAGATCGCGGATGAGTTATCAACAGGGATTCTACATGATGACGTCAGTCACGTGACCCTACCATAAGGCTCTACATGCTTCATACACATAGAAAATCAGACTGTAGCTTAAACTCTATGTAGTTCGAAGATCAACGACGGAATGTGATGTGCATGACAACATTATGATCAACTGATTGCCAAACATTCAAGATGGCGGACACTTCAAAAACGCATAAGCCCTATACAAGTTAGACTAGAACTGCTTCCTTGTGTTGGCTTGTCATGAACCTGTTCATTCATTGTACAACTTCAATTTCCTAAATAGGTTGATGGTTGAACATCATGATACTGTTTTTAAGAAAAAACCTCAGAGGATTCATCATATAACAGCCGGTTTGTTGAGTTTTATACCCATAGTTTGGCAACAGAAGAGTCTGGATGGGCTGTTATCCCGCAACGACCCGCGCTAAATATTCAAATAGGAGAAAAGGGAAAACCTCTCTCGACAATGATATTTGCATAATGATGTGAAGCATTCTTCCACAGCATGCGGCGAAAGTTTATTAAAACACCGTATAGCCCACCGCCTTCTAAACGCTGTAAGTTTGCAACCATGGAAAAAGCTTTCTCTTTTTATCAGGGACTTGCCTAATTTGTCTTTATTTTTTATTTTTTAAAAATTCCCGCTTAAAAAATGTTCGTGGCGGTTCTATATACCCATTCATTCGACTATAGCTTTTGTCTTCATATTCATTCGTTCTTATGAGGGAGAATTGACGAAACAGCGGGATTTTAGGTAAACAGGGTGTATTTTTAAAATGAAGTATGCCCAAGTTTTACAAAATGCATGGCATGAGTCAAAATGTCCAGCTTGAGTCTTCCAACGATTGTTCGTGATGCTTTCCTTTTTTTTATCTTACAGAATCATCTCCCTTCTCGGTTGTTGGATGTTTTTAGACCTTCTGGGGGATAACTCCGAAGTTGGCGTTGGTGGCATCGTAGAGGGCAGGGGCATCCTGGCAAGCGACAGCATCTTCGGGCAGGCTGCAGGTCAGCGATTCCTGGTTGAAGATGGTCTGGTTGCCGCAGACGAAAGTGAAATGGGCCGTCTCCAGGAGCTATATACCAACAGGAGAATTGCAAGTTTTAACCAGAAACTCGATCAAGATAACCTAAGATCTTAAAGGAGATGGAGTGTGGCTTTCAATGTTGTATACCTTGCCATCAGCATCAGCAATGGGCTGGCAGACGTGGAAGACCTTGCAGTCGTTGTCGACATCGGCGTAGTATCCGTACGGTCTTCCGTCGCACTTGAAGTTGGTCTTCAGGTTCTGCACCAGTTGATCGGCTCCATCGGGCAGGATGTAGGCCATGCGGCAGTGGACGTAAGTCATGGCCAGGGCGACGACAACAGCGACAATGATGCGAGACATCTTCAGGGTTGATGAGGGGGGGATGTTTGCAGATGCAAGAGACAGCGAAGACTGATGTTCCTACCAAGAACGCGTGGTGCTTTTTATAGGAGAAGCTAGTACGCGCCTTTCTTTGCCCACCAGCGGCAGATTCATCCACTCCCAGACGACCTCATCATCTCCCATCTAACACTAGGCACTTTTTCCGTACCTCTCTCTTTCTCGGGCCTGCATGCAGATACGTAAGATTTACCTTTCCCCTCAGGTTGGCTGGCAC
>JAIQCU010001581.1:0-19051 GCA_022114935.1 Leptestheria dahalacensis
AAAAGGCGAGGAGCACTTTCCTGTATGAGGGAGGAAGTGACGGTTATCCAGCCTCTGTGGATTGCTCTTCTATGGCCAGTTTATTCACAGTTGAGAACTGATGTTTTACATGTCGAGAGAGAGAGAGAGGAGACAGCCAGAGAATCAATACTAGCTGTCCTATGATATTTCCAGCGATGAAGTATCTGTAGTTTTAAAGAGAAACTATAGTATTTCAAAAACAAGTTGTTAACGATGTTTTGGCTACTAGTTTCCAGTAATAAGTAAGTAATAACTGAAAACCTACTTAAAAAGCTGCGCGGATTTAAGGAAATAGTACGAATTCGATGATTTATTCCAGCTGATAAAAACTAGTATCTAGTAGTTCCATACTTTCGATGACAATTCAATAATTAACTTAAATAATTTGCAAAACTAATTCAAATAGTTCAGAGTAGGTTCGAAGTTACTCTAATTTATAGAAATTGTACCAATTCAGCATTTCATTCTAGTATTTTTTAAACCTAGTATTTAACGGGTTATCGACTTGCTGCTGACGTGTCGTATTACTGTGATTTACTAATTGTGTTTTGCATGTTGCGGACGTATCCGTCGCTGGTTTAATTAGAAACTTGTCCGCGGGATTAATTTCCAAAGATAAATCACCGTCGATTTGTCAACGGACATGTCGGTCGAAAAGCTAGATTGCGTCACTTTGTCCTGGTAATCGACCAGTCAACGACAAGTTGGTTTTAGTGCTGTTTTATTGGCTTTAGCTAATAGTATTCAAAATTTAAAGTCAAAATCAGTAGAAGCGTGATATTATAACGGTTAAACTAAATCGGGTAAATGTCGTAAATAAGTTGTGTCAAAAAGTCGACTAAATGTCGAGTTCCCAAGCGTCCGTTACAAGGAGACTCAACTTTGATTAACTCGACTACAGGGTTTTCAGTCGATTTGTCAGATTTTAGTCGACCAATCAAAGTTGAGTCGAGGAGAGTTGTTGTTGTCGAGCGAGAATCGATAAACGAGTTGAGTTACCCGTCGGTAGTAAATGTCGTAAGCAAATATGTAAGTAACTACGTAAGTAAGTAAGTAAGTACGTAGGTAAGTACTAAGTAAGGAGCTACGTCAGGAATTAAGTAAGTAAGTAAGTAAGTAAGTAAGTAAGTAAGTAGGTAAGTACGTAGGTAAGTACGCAGGCAAGTACGTAGGTAAGTATTAAGTAAGTATTACTAAGTAAGTACGTCAGGAATTAAGTTAGCAAAGTAAGTAAGTAAGTAAGTAAGTAAGTACTAAGTAAAGTGCGTCAGTAAGTAAGTAAGTAAATAAGTACGTCAGTAATTAAGTAAGTAAGTAAGTTAGTAAGTAAGTATTCAGTTAGTTCTGGTCAAGTTCCAGGGATTTCCATGATATCGCCACCCGTCGACACGTCCTTGCCTCGTGTCCCTGGGTGGATCGTATACACAGCGGCGTGTGTATGGTATGGATGTCGTGGTCGATGACCTGGATATGTGCAGCATTCCAGCAGTCGGGGCCAAAAGGGAAAAACGCCAAACGACTCGACTTATCACAAAGCAGCTCGATCTCATTAACCTGTTATACTTCTAATGGGCAAAACTTTTCTGCTTCTCGTGTATAACACGGTCCGTCTCCGTTCATTAAGCTGCTTCCTCCAACTTTTTCTCCAGACCTTTTTTTATCTTCCTCGTTGGTTTTTTCCTGCGTTTCCCTCTCTTTTTGGCGTCGTTATACTGAAGGGTAAACATCAATTTCAGTGGCAAATTCAGTCTCGGTTAACTCGCTTTTGCGGGGAAGAGGGAGTTCGTAAACAGTTATTTAGCTGTATTGATGTGAAAACATTACTAGACTGAACTTTGTGTTATCCTCTAATACTTAAAAAAAAGCCTGTATAGCATTCAATATTACTGCTATAAAAAATAAACATGTGTTTATATAGCATACCATCTTGTCAGGTTTCTATGAAAGATATGGTCTTCAGTTGCACTAAAACGCTATAGTCATTTAACATTAACGTTATATTTGTTAGCTAACAAGTAATATATATAATATTTTGGTTGCTATCTTTATTATTACGTCTGATTTAGAGTTGACCAGTTTATATTCAGTAAATAATTCAAAATTTTGAGTTAAAAAAGCTGCTACTTTGGACTAAATGTTGATAAACAGTTTTACATTATAAATATAAAAGCATTTAATTAAGTTATGTTTGCTTGTCTAATTGGAATCCAACACATTTTAGCAGACAACAGTAAATGATTTCAAATTTAGCCTCAATTTCAACTGATGAATTAGAATCTGGTTGTAATTTTCATCAACTAGTACCTCTCGCTTTATTTCGTTCCAGTCATCCCATCTGTCGATCTACCGTAATAATCGAATTTAAGAAATGATCACAATCTATAAAAAACACGAAACGATCAAATCGATTATAATTTATATAATTACTGTCGCGCAGGATGTAGAATTGAAAGCGCAAGTTATAATACTTACATGTGGCAACGCCGCACAAACAAGCCCTCTGGTGGTTGTCATATTGACATAACTTGTTAGGGTGTTAGGCAACCAACGGCAAGCGGCATAGTCAAGTCTTCGGTGTTATTTACAATTATAAAATACAAACAAATGTTATAAAATCCACACTAGTTTGTTATGATTTGTAGCAGAGCTCATGGGAATTAGTTTTTTAAGTTTATTACCTGGTTTTTCGTCTGCTGGGTTTGAGTGTGTAAGTGAAGGGTCCGCTTGTTTAGACTCGTTTTTTTTCGAGTTTTCTTTTTTTTACTGTCGAACACTCATTGTTTACTTTAGCAGCGTTTTTTGGAGTAAAATGGTATAATATGTTGGGTTTGTACACAGGTTCCGGTAACGTGAATGATGGCACCAACCCCCCAGCCTTCCCCGCTTGAGGGGCACCAAGGCATGCAGAACGCCGTGGCCCCGCTCGGAGGGAATAGCCCCAACAATCCAAACTCGGTTTCTTTGGCCATCCTAATAGACTCCATTCTGCAGAGAACGTATCATGAACTGACGGTACTGGCTGAACTGCTCCCGCGGAAGACCGACATGGAGCGGAAAACCGAAGTCTTTCAGTTTGCTTCGAGAACCCGACAGCTATGTATCCGTCTGTTGGCTCTGGTCAAGTGGGCGAACAGCGTTTCCAAAGTTAACAAATCTTCAAGTATTATGAATTTCCTTGACAAACAAGCCATGCTGTTCGTCGATACAGCTAACTCGTTGTCAACCATGGCGAGAGAGACGCTGGTTAACGCCAGGCTTCCCAACTTCCACCTCCCGGCCGCCGTGGAAATCCTGACGACGGGGACGTACTCAAGGCTTCCCACCTGCATCCGAGACAGGATCATTCCGCCCGATCCCATAACCCCCGCTGAGAAGCGCAGCACTCTGGTCAAGCTTAACCAGGTCATCGAGCATCGACTCGTCACGTCTGCGCTCCCACCGCAGATGAAGAAACTACTCATAGAAAACGGTCGCGTCAAGTTTACCGTCGACCACGAGTTTGAGGCAACGCTGACCTTAATGGGCGATGGACCCAACATACCTTGGAGGCTTCTGGATATCGACATCCTGGTCGAGGATAAAGAGACGGGAAATGGACGGGCACTGGTTCACCCTTTACAGGTAACATATTTCAGCAAATTGTGATGTAAAAAAATTGCACAGAGTTATAAATAAATAAAACAATATCAAATTATTTAATTTCCTTTACATGGTATTATTCTATTTTAAATATCTATTGATTTTATGTTCATTACAGATCCAGTACATCCACCAGCTTCTTCAGACGCGGCTCGTTGACTGTGGCACGCCACTCGCAGAACTTTACTCGGTGCTCCACACTTTCTCGGAGGCACTCCAGCTAGAGGTTCTTCACTCGCAGACCATGCGGCTGTGCCAAGATCGACTGGGTGACGCCATACGCATTGAAGAGTACGCCCCGGCGAAAGTCTTAACTATCTCATACTGGAAGGAGTTTGCCACCCGCCAGTTGAAATCCGAGGTAGGGTACCGCATCTCGCTGCAGGTTGATGGCCACGATCCCGGGCGCCCGCTTCAGGTGGTTCACAACCCGCCGTTGTCTTCGAGGGACTCGGAACTGGCCGAGCAGGCCATACGGTCCGATCAACTCTCGGTGGAACGGATCCTGGTGCATACCATTCACATTCGCGCCAAAACCCGGCTGATGGAACTGAAGCAGGAACTGCAGCAGAAATTGGGACCCGATGTCGAGTGTGTCGTCCAGGGATCGCCTGCCGTGCTTCACCTGCCGGTACTCTCGCCTTGTCTGAGATCTGAACACTTGCTGATCACCGTTGATATGCACTCGGGCAGTCTGCAGGTAACAACAAACCTTAAAATTTAAAAACATCAAATACAGGCTTTCTTGTAAGACTCAATACATATAATTAGGACGGTAAATCTAGGCCAGTTAACCTTAATAGCAGTTAACAAATAATTACAAGTGCAGTAGGTTTCTAGGTTCGTATATATTCACATATAAGTTTTTGAATAAAATTATTGTAAGACATAAATATCTCTGTTTTGACAGGCACACATCCCTCAGGACGACCCACCTGCAGCGCTAATGAGCGAGTTGCAGCAGACGCTCAACGGGGACAAGTCCAAATTTGAAACTGTCGTCGCCGAGCTGAAATTCTGGATCAACCAGCGCCGGTGCGAGAAGACTCTGCAGCACCTGCCGGTCTCGGTGTACGAGCGACTGCCGCTGCTCTTCGCTCAGGACAGCCCCATGGCCAAGATGGCCAAACACAAGCTGTTTCTGCGGCTGCACAAACATCCCAACACGCTGATTGTGGTCGAGTTCAAGGAGAAAGGTCAGGAAATCGACTTTTGCTGCTACATGGTCGTCGTCAAGCCAGCCTCCATTGAAGAAACGGCGCCCGATGGATCGGCCCTGGAACTGCCCAAGATGTATCTGAAGGTGCAGAGCGTCACCGAGCTGGACGCGTTCTCCTTGACGCATGGTTCTTTCACTTCGGTCGACTCTCAGGAAACTCTGGCGGGGAAACGGAAGGCGCTGGCTATCGGTATTTAATTATGATAACTTCTTTAGTTACTGTTTTTATGAAAACTATTATATTATATTATTATTTGTTTTGTATTATTCGTTCCAAAGTGTAAAGAAATCGTTCTCAACATATAAGAGTATCATTATTAAAAGTGTGACCTTTGACCTGTAGGCCCGGGTACGATTAAGGCAGATGGACCCGGTCCGACCAAGAAGGTCAAACATCCCGCGTACGTCATACCTGACTTGTGTCACATCGTGGCCCTTGCCGATGAAAGAATTCCGTTTGCTGCACTGGCCGCTGAACTGACGCGAAGGTAAACTCCTCGTTAACGAAACCGAAAGACTAGAGTATTAAATAATCATGGAAAATCATTAGTTGAGATGATAGTTCACATAACCGTGGAGATTCATCAACTAATTCAGATAGCAGTTTAATGAAACCATGGAAATTCATCAGGTAGTTTGAGTAGTTCAGATATTTGTGGAAATTTTTCTCATTCAGTTGAAATAACAGTTCAAATAATGAGGGTTTAATTGCCATTGTCTGTAGAAATATCCTTCACGAGGGTCCCACCGTGGAAATCCAAGGCACCAGCCTGGTTCTCAAAATCATACGCCTACCGGACATCGAGGGAGTACCTCGTAGAGCGCTACTTTCTATCAACCGGGACCTGTTATCAGCAGCAGTAAGGGTCCAGGTCAAGGGAACGCGATCCTGGATCCTGGAGCTGGTTTTCCACGCCAGTCCGGTCCCTTCGACGTCCATATGGGAGCAAGGCAAGAGATTACCGGTCCATTTCCACTACGAAATGCTCCCCAGCGAGGATATCACCAAGACCGTGGACGCGCTCCTGCAGGACTGGGCGCACGTGGTTCACCTCTACGCCGCTGTACTCGACCTCGGTCGCATGGTCAAGGATGAGAAACTGGGCTATGGACGAGCTATCAACGTCAAGAACTTCAACTACAAGAAGGTTGTCTTTGCCTATGGACCGGGACGTGCTGCTCTGGCTAGTGTCGCATGGAAAGCTGCGGATAAGAAATACGTCCTAGCGTTGGGTTAGTATCCTAATATCCCCCATGATTAACCTCTGATGAGATTGGCTTTTCCGTATTAAAGATAGTTTTGATACTTAGTGTGAGTGCAAAATCAGTTCAGACTGTAATTTTAAAATTTTACGATTCTGTTTCGGCAAAACTGAACGACCAACTAAATGGAAACTTTTCCAGTTTATTAAGTACGACTAGCTGTACACTTGGCATTTTTTGGGCTGCTGTACCTGTGGAAGTGAGGGAGCAATAAGCAGTTGTTTCATTGAATTTGATTGATTGATTAGATGAGTTTTTGAATTGATGAACAGGTTCGACAGGAAACATGGGTCCCAATGCGCACAGTATCGTCCGCGAACAGCTCGAATATTTCGTCAACCAGCACAAGAGTGTCGCCTATCTTGCCAAGGTCCTGCACGAAACGTACGAGCCGGTGGCCGCCATCGCCAAACTACCCACCATCCCGCAAATGGGTGCTGTCAGCGGGAGACCTTCGGTGCCGGTGGGGACCTTCACCGTTACCCCGCAGTCCCCGACGCATATCCGCCTGGCCTATCTGAACCTTTACTGTCTCGATATACGGTTCAGGTCCGACGGGTTTATCTCGATTCGCGACGGTGCTTTTAGTCTCTTTGACAAGAGCAAGGTTATTGAGGAGTTTTCGCCAACGCAGGGTCTCAAGGTATAAATACTAGTCTATAATTATTATATAAATTATTAGATGATGTAATAAATAATTAAATTTTTGAGGGATTCGGATATGTTTACATTTCATTTTCCTGTGTATAAAGGAAGCTACCATTTCAAAGTTACAATTTCAAATTCAATTTTCCAGGCTTTCCTCTCGAAGTACGTGGATGAGACAGCGGTATCTCGTCGACGCTCGCAATCCGAGGATGACAATCCTCCTTCACCGGTTACCTTAGAGCATTCAGACTCCCACTTTCTCTCTCACGCCAAGCCCGGCAGCGTAGGTTCCCCAGGTCAGCCCCGGAATTTCCACGCTTCGATGACTCCGCCGACTGGAGGAAACCCACTGACTCCAGCCAGTCCGCACATGTCCGGCATGTCTCAGCAGCACGCTGCTCCGTTCGGATCCAGTCCAGCGACTTCTTCTTTCTCCCTGTCTTCTCCGCCTTCCCTACCTGCAGCCGTCAATCCTTCACCGTCAATGTTACCTCACCCTTCTCCAGGTCCTGGAAGCGCCTTTGGAGTTAGTAACTCCCCGCTTCATGCACAGAGCCCGGCGTCAATGCTGCCTACACCGTCGCCTAATCCTGCAGCCACGCCGGGGTCGTTCCTTGGTTCTGGAAGTCATGGACTGGTGGAAAATAGCCCTTTCCCCCCAGCCAGCTTGGCTTCTCCAGCACCGAATACATGGCCAGGTTCTCCAGGAATGCCTCGGCCGTCTCCGGCCAGACCCGGCCAGTCACCAGCGACTCAGCAGGGGCTGCACGTGGATCCAAACAAACCTGCTTCCCGGGTGTTGCCACCGAGATCCTGGGCTGGAGCCATACCGACTCTGCTGACCCATGAAGCTTTCGATGCACTGTGCACGCCGACCGCACTTCCTGGGGAAGAGGAGGACGGCACTGGAAGGAAGCCTGTGTCCCCGCTTGAACGTTTCTTGGGTATAATCAAATAATTCGTATAGCTTATGCGTCTAACTATCAGTCTATCCTGTCTTTCTATCTGTCTGTCTGTATCGTCCATCTGTCTCGGTATCTGTTTATAAATCTATCTACCTATCTATTTATTTGTCTATCTAATCAACTATCTATCCGTCGATATAAGCATATATATATATATCTAGTTCATCGCGTATTGGAACTAGCAACTATGTGTATAAGTGACTATTATTTTATATATATAGAATTTTATTTATTTACAAGTGGATATATTCTATGCTATGTATATATCTAGATAGATAACTATATCTAGGTAGATGGATGGATAAATAGATAGATAGAAAAATAGACAAGATAGATAGATAGATAGATGTATTATAGTGTAATCTTTTCGTTTTACATCATTATCTGAATCTCCCGTTTTATGACAGCCGCAACAGTCTGTTTCTTTTAGTTTACAGCTTAACTAGAGATGTGTATCTTTTTATACATTTTATCCAGAGAAATTACATTTTTCGCCCTTCGCAGGCTGCGTCTACATGCGCCGTCACCTACAGCGCGTCATTCAGGCCGAAGAGTGTTTAACAGCCGTTCCAGTGGCCGAGCCGGGTTCCATTCACTTCCGTTGCGAATCTCTGCAGGGTCGAGTGACCGTCAACCCGCAGCATCTTCAGAGTCTTCAGCTGAAGCTCAGCCCCGCCCTCGAATACAAAGACCAGTGGAACAACGAAGACATTCAAGTTCTGGAGCGTTTCTTCGAGTCTCGCGTCATGGCGCCCAATTTCAAACCCAATTCCATACTGGCCTTTGGTCGCCTGCTCAACGCGCCCTTCCGAATCCTGCGGGACTTGGTGCAAATCATGCGGCTGGAGCTGATGCCGGCACTAGCGCAGCAGCAACAGTTGAAATGGAACGTCCAGCTGTGTCTCACTGTACCGCCTTCGGCACCTTCTATTGTGCCCATAGGAATGGCTGCCGTGCTGTTGGCCAGAAGCAAGGTTCTCTTCTTCCTGTACATACGAAGGATGGGCTATCCCTTAGAGACGGAAGGGGCTTCGCTGGTTTTGCCTTTAGTCTACGATCTCAGCAGCAATGTGACTCAGTTAGCCGAGAGACGTGAAGCAGCCGCCAGCAGCATGGGTCCGGGCGGCGGAAACGCTACAATGGCAGCAGCCAGTCAGATGCTCAATCGTTTTGCCAAGTTCGGTCATTCCCTGGGCCTCCAGCCGGGCGAGTGCTCCGTTTTCCCGGCGGTTCGCGATCTTCTCACCAATTTGACCCTCCCGAGTGAACCTCAGCCGCAGCAGCAGATGAATCCGGTCATGCAGCAACCGGCTATGGGTGTCGACGGAATGATGGGAATGGCTAACAATCCCGGCATGCAAATGCAGGTATGTTTTGTATCAAGAAAAAAAAAACGATACTAGAAGAAAGTTGCAATAGAACCACTTAATACTCTCCTAATCATTTCAGCAGGGAGGCCTAGGAATGGGGATGCAGCAGCCACAGCAGCAAATGCAGCAGCAGCCCCAGGGACAGGTCCCAATGCCGATGCAGAGTCCTTTTGGCCAAGGCGGAATGGGTCAAAACACAATGGGGTCCATGCCGATGAACAACATGGGTGGCCCAATGGGACCTATGGGTCCCGGAGGTGGCGGAATGATGTAACTGGAGCGAGAATACAGCAACTTTTATGACCGTTTGTTCCCCATGTGGAAACCTGTTATCGTGCTGGTTCGGAACATCTGAGAGGTTCTTTAAAATATACATGTTGAATTCCTCCCCATACGTAGTAATTGACCCTTTTCTGGCCTTTCGAAAAACTAAAACACGAGTTTTTGGTCAGTTGAAGATATGGGCCTCATTAGGCGTACATTATATGCTATAGTGCACGCAGTTAACTTTTATTATAATATTGTATTATTTATAATTCATTTTATAGTTAAAGTATTGAATTTGAGCAAGTCTCGTTTTAATAGTTCTATAGCCTTTAATTATATTTCAAGTTAACTGTACCTAGCATCCCCAATTTTATATCAGACAAGGTATTAGTTGACGAGAAACAGCACGTTCATTAATGTTGTGCAACATATTAGTTGCTGCTAATCACAAATGTGTTCACGAATGGGATACTGACCGATTGATTGATTCCCTAGTAAACAAACAAGTCGGGATAATTTGACCCATACACTTCGAAATTATTCAGTCCGGCTAGTGGTGATGTCGTATCGGGTTGTTGGTACTGTGTAGTGGGCAGCCTGGACAAGATGCGGTTCAGCGTATCCTGGAGTACATCACCCTGTGTGAATACACATCAGAATTCATTTAAAACCGCTGTTGTACGCTACTGAATTATATGATAAATTAATAATTATTGTAACATAGATGTTTACATTTGTGATTTAAAATGACGCAAGTCGGTTAAAAATTGAATGCAAGATGTACTTTAGCCTGCGATTCTGCGACCAGCTGCTGGAACGACTTGTGGCGAAAGTTGTCGCGAATCTCTTGGCGTTTCTCCATTTCGGCCCTCTTTCGCGTTTCAGCCGGCTCGGCCAGGATTCTCTTCAGCGACTCGTAGGTTACGTCTTCGATGCCGCGTCTCTGTTCAATCATTCCAACATTCGTTAATTAATAAATACGTTCTCTTTAAAGTGATCCGATTGAACTTAATTAACATGGTAACTAAGTAAGAGTTCCAGGATATTCAATAAGTATATACATTATGCTATTACAAGCTGACTTCCTTAGCAAGTCCATTTACCCTAGCCAATCCGGGCGACGAGTTGTTACTGTCGGCATCCACGTGAATGAGGTTCAGATCGGTGAACGACGACGGATGTTTCATCGAAGTTTCCGCCCAGGAGTGACGTTGAGCAGCCGGGTAAGGTCCTTGAAGAGGTAACATGACCCCGGCATCTCTTCCAGCAGCTTTCAGACACTCCAGAATAGCAGCCTGGTCCAACAAACACGATTCCGACACGTCATCCATCTGCTCCAGGGCAGCACTCCAGCCTCCCGGTAAGAGAAACGGAGCTTCCTCGGATCGGGCAGAAACAGTTTGGTTCACGTACTCCACCAGCGGTTCCAGGTCCATCACGTAGGACAGGAGGGATATGATGGATATGGATATCACTTGCAGATAAGAACGGTGGGCTGGGCTCAGCATCGTATTGGTCAGGGCGATATCCTGCGTAGCCAATGCCCAGCGCAGGATGTCAAAGAGAACCTCGTCAGAGGCCAGTTCCGTGCAAATGAGCGCTATGGTGCAGCAGACGGCTTCGATGTTCTCTATGGTGCTGTTGGCGCGTTCGAGGCTCTCGGAAAGGCTGAGAAGGATCTCCGTGCCGTGCTTTTTCATGAACATCAAGTCGGCTCTGGAACACTTTTCAATGTTCAACTCCAACTGCGCTGCGTGTACGCTAAATCAAAACCAGAAAAAAAAATTGCGATATCGATAACTTACCATTATATAAATAAATTTTACAATAAATTTGATATATATAAATTAACTACGTAACATATTCCTTGATATTCATACTACAGTTCTAATTTATCTGAATTTTACCTCGGTTTCTGCAGCTTATCATAGTTATTATGACGATCCAGCAGCGAGTGCAGGATCTGCTGAACCAAGAGTCTCACGTCAGGATCGGCGACTTGCGACATGCGCAGCAATGGTTCCAGGAAGGACGTCGGAAACGTTGTAGTGTAATTGACCGTTTGGTACTTAACACTGACCTGTACAATTGTAATTTTATTTTGTATGAATTGTAACATCGAGGTGGAGGAGAAAAAAAAGGATCATGTTCGCTTACTTTGTACAGACACCTGAGCAGCATATGCTGCAGCAGAAGTTCTCCAGCAGGTGTGAAGTTGCGGTCCTGCGAGCTGATTTTGCCGGTTCCCGATCCCGGAATCTCTCCCAGGATGAACATCATGATTTCAATCTTCTGATAGTCCGGCAGGTGGTTTGCAAATTCGGCCAGGGCGTTGATTAGCGACTCCTTGTCATAGTTTATAGACAAATTGATATTGTAACAAGATGATTAGATCCTCAGTACCTTTTAACACATCGCTTACAGCGGTTTATATGGCAAACAGTAATACCTGGTAACGTTTTTCGTCAGCGACTGCCTCAGAGTCGTCCGTGTTGATATCGATCATGATACTCTGGTTCAAGTGCTTCAGCAGCGAGTTGATGATCTCCAGCACAGAAGGACCTGTTTTAAATCATTCAGATTTATTAAGACATTAGTGATGTACGCTTCCACATCAAGACAGGTGCTAAGGCAAGAAATAATTATGTTAATGCAACACCTACAAACTGAAATAGCTAAACTGCTTCTCGTACTTGTCGAATATAGATTGATAGGTAGATAGACGGATAAATTGATAGTTCGATGGTTAGACAGCTAGATAGATGGATAGATAGATGGATGGGCAGATAGACGGATAGATGGATGGATAAATGGATGGACAAGTGGATGGATAATGGAGAGTTTGTATCGATCAATGGATGGATGGACGGATGGATAGATAGATTGATTGATAAGTTCGATAGTTAGACAGCTAAACACATGAACAGAAAAACGGACGGACAGACAGAAAAAGAAGAGACAAACTGGTAAGACGGATACATGAATGGATCAACGGATGGACAGATAGATGGATAGGCAGATGGGTAAATGGATGGATGGATGGATGGGTGGATAGATAAATAGACAAGTGGATAGTTCGTTGGTTAGACAGCTAGATAGATGGATAGATAAATGGATGGACAGAGAGCTAGATAGATGGACGGATAAATGAATGGTCAAGTGGATGGATAACGGAGAGTTTGTATAGATCAATGGATGGAGGGATGGATCGATACACACATAGATAGTTAGATAGCTAGATAGATGGGCAGATAGATGGACGGACAGACAGACAAAGAAATAGAGAGATGGATTAGATGGATACATGAATGGATCAATGGATGGACAGATAGATAGATAGATAAGTAGATAGATGGATAGATATATGGATGGATAGATAGACAAACAAATAGACAGTTATAGATGGCCTAATGGATGGATAATGGAGAACTGTATAGTTCAATGACGGATGGATGGATAGATGGATAGGTAGCTAGACGGTTAGATAACTAGTTACACAGATAGACAGATACATAGATAACGTTTAAATGTTTGTTACCAACGCTCTCCCCAGCAGCTATGGAGATGATTTTGGACAAGACGTCAGCCATGCTGGTCCTCACTTTGGCTTTCGAACGAGCAGACGTGTCCAGATGAGACATTAGCATCTCAATCACAGCGATCGAATACTGGACCTGTTTTTAATCATTTTCAATTTTTTTAAAAAATTACATAATTAATTCTTCAGCATATTCGCAAACCCATAACTTATTAAAATATTCTTGTATTAAATAATTAAATATTATTCCATAAAATACTATTGATTACATAACATTCACCACCTGAGCTAAATATTTACCCCATTCAGCAGTTAAACTTCAATTACCAACGCACCTGGATGGAAAACATGATGACCTTGAAGGTGTAGATGGCAAAATCATTGGGCACCCACAGCTCGTGCAAATCAAAGTGACTGTATACAAACACAATCCAATTAGATTTAATCCAAGTTAACAAAACTAATATTTTCTTTAATACTTGAAGACCGGTTTGATCACGGAACGAATGTTGCCAAACGAAGCCCGGCCGACAAGTTCTCGCAAGCAGTTCTCGGCCAGAGTGGCCGGATCCACATTCTGGACCAAGCCTTCGGCATCAGCGTGTTCGTCCGACGTCGGCTCGGGACTGTCTCCTCCGGTAAAAGTCTTCACTCTGTAAATAATCACAATAATAAATAGATAACATTATAAATATAAAATATAATTAATAATAATAATAATAATAATAACAATAACAATGAAACACCAACTAAACTTTAAAATAACTAAATTTTAAAAAATAGTAAACATAAAATAATAAAACCAATTGGATAACCACAACCAAAACAATCTGATTATCAGCAGCTAATACCGAGTTCATTTTATCCTAAAAGAAAAAGAATCAGTGATACTAATAGAATAAGAATTAAACTTGAAAATTAAATCATTAGTCATGATGTTAAACTTGGGTGTCAACCTGGATAGTTGCATGTTATAGAGAAGCGACGGGACGATCTTGTCCATGTGGACGGGCTCCCAGATGTTCTCGACGAGGTCGTCGGAGACCGTCTTGCGCACGACACCCTTGAATTCAGAAAAGACAATAATTATACAATTTTAATATAATTAACCCACCCATTTTTCCAATTACATCGACAACCGAAATTAATCATCACCACAATTCATTAATTAATTTTATGTCAGAAAAAAGTTGAAATTAAATAAATAAAAAATAAATGAAATTCATTGTTATAATATTAATAAATATGAAAATAGTAATAAATCTTGAAATATTTTACTTGTAAGCCGCGGAGACCGGCCAATCGGAGTTTATTCTTGGTCTCGACTTCGACGTGATTGCTGTGACACAGCGACGCGAACTTGGAGACGAAGAAGTCGTAGCGGCGGTGGTACGACGGCGTGTCCTCTTCGATATTGGCGAACTTGACAAACTAAAATTTAAAAAAAATAACTCAAAAGGTTAATTCATTCCATAATTATATAATCATAGGTTACTTAACTATTCAAATGAACATTAAATTATTTAAATTAAAATTTAAGAATTGGCCAACTTAATGATAAACTAAATTCACACACAATATTAGAATCGAAAGGTTAATACATTTAATTACTATCAGAAATAATTTGAAGAAGGAAAACGTACAGACTGCGAGGCTAGCACTTGAAGCGTCGGTTCTGTCGTCTCCAGCAGCTTCTGCACCGTCTTCAGGAAACTCTCGACGAACAGGTTGAGACTGTGGGCGTGACAGGCCACCAGCAGCTGGTCCATAGCCTCCATAGCGATGACCACGAACCTGTCAACATTCGCAAAATATTTGTTCAAATTTTAAAATATTTCTAAAATTAAACAAAGGCAAACTTACGATACAATCGCAAATAGGGAATCCAATTTTAAAACTAAATAATCAAACTAGACAATATGAGAATTAAAATTTACAATATAACAATAAAATGAACACATAATTAAATCATCACAAATCAAACTAAGCAATGCGGAGCCTAGTTTTCTTTGAGGAAGCAAGTGGAACACGGTAAGGCAAAGTGGAACATGGTGGAATTAAATGGAACTATAGTGGAGCAAGAGGGAGCAAGTGGAATACGGTAAGGCAAAGTGGAGCACGGTGGAATTAAGCTGAACTTAGTGGAACATGGTGAAATTAATCGGAACCATAGTGGAACATTAGAAGTCAAGCGAAACAGCAATTTACGCGTTTCTTCTGCGGTAAATATCCCTGCTGACTCGCTGGGCCAAGTACTCGCCGATGCGGTCCAGTTTCTCCGGCGACGACATCGAGTAGAAGGTCAGTTTGTCCATATTGCTGCGTACAAGGCCGTCCTGCACATCACATCAAATTTTTTTCATTCAAATATCACCAAACTTTAATGCAAAGAAACCAAATTAAAGTTAAATCACCTGAGGATTAACAGGGAAAATATTATCGACGAGTCGTTTGTAGCGGGGCCTCAGTGCTGCACAACAACCGCAGCAACCTATAGTCGATAATAACAACACCAAGTGATTAGTTTTCATAAATATCGACATTATAACCATCAACTGTTACAATTAAAGTCGCATTTCGAGAGGAAACTGTCGAGCATTTCAACCATTTGCGAATCGGGTAATCCGACAACCCACGACATTTTTTTGGAACTTCTCTGTCCGTTTTCTAATTTAAACACTGGAGAAATGAACAACCGTTTCGCTTTCTGTCGCCACGACGAATGGGAAAGTGTCTTGGGCGATCAATAAGAAACGCTTGCGCACCGAAATGGCCACCTTTGGCCACAGAAATTGAGTTGGTGCTGTTATTTCAGCCCTGCTGGAAGGTCGATATGCTAGATTAACCAAGTTACGTAACGGTAAATCATCAAATTCTTTTGGTGATTTAATTAAATGTCGCGTTTACCCGATTGTGAGCTGAAATCGTACGGAAAACGCGCTGATTGGGTTGCAAATGTAACGGTTTTATGGTGATTATCAACACTGAATTTATCGTTCAACTGATTAGACTTTTACTTCATTGTGAAACGGAAATAGCTTATTTAAATTTAGTCAATTTTATAATATTACATTAGAATCCCTGAAATTGATTCGAATAAACGTGTTGATGATTTTAAATGTCGAATTTAAAGGTGTTTGTCAACAGCAAGCAACCGAATCTGGACTTTTAAACTCGGACCAATGAGAAGTGACGTGGGAGGGGCCTTCAATCTAATTTAATTAATTTGTTCTTTTTAATAAATTTTCAATAAAAGCAGAAAAACTAACAAGTAACCCTTAATAATCTGATAATCAATATATTAACTTAGAGAATTGACGGCTATTTCGACTCGGGAACTCGCTTTGCCACTTAAAAAGGTAACTTGTCAACGGAACCTCTTTGCCGTCAACAACATCAGCGTAGCAGCACCAGCTTCACATTTCAGGTCATCTGATTGATTGCTCCGTGGTGCGGTACGACTAACTCGATCCCCTGAAGTTGACCAGGCACAGTCGTATATCGTCCGGACGTCTGCCCCTTTGAACAGGAATACGGTTTCCGCGTTCCGTCACGGACCAGTAAAATCTTTGGCGAAACCCAAACCTCTCGGGCTCGCCACGCGTGTACCTGAGGGAATCGTTAACGGCTGTCTGCAACTGCAACCTCAATGGTCATAGGAAGGTCAAATCGAATCGCGAGTCAGTTCGGTCACACGTCGTTANCATTACTCCCGAGTAAACTTAAACTTCCCAACTTGCTTTGAGTTAACATAAATGCTTACCTAGGAGAGTCATTTTTACTGAATAACACCAGGCGAGTCTAAATTGCTTCAAGGGTAGGGAAAAACGCAGGAGCAGAATAATAAGTTGACAGTTGCTTCGCCCAATCAGCTGAGGTGTGCTAATGTACACAAACGCAGTGTTGCCATAAAACATACGCATTACATTACATACGATTTGCTATTATTTCATATTTACTAATTTTTACTATCAACTCATTTTATGCGTATTTTCTTTAAATTAATATTTCTGTAATTTATGAATTTTTAATTTAAATTAAATTATGAATGTTTAGCCTGACCTAGTACGCGAACATCAGATTAACATTAAGTTTAACATCTAATGAATTAATACAGTTTCAAAATAATAACAGTATTGATATATAATTATTAAGCACTAAGGTTACATCAATAACCACATTTTTTAGAATCAGATTATCTTTGTACTTTTAATAAATTAATGGAATTAGGCGGCTATCAAAACCGACGTGTTCTGTATGCTTCATAGATATTTTGTTTTAAATGACCGTGACAGAAACCGGTTACTGCGTTTATTAAATTCGTTAAGGATCCCGGTCGCCTTAACTTAAAAGGTTCAATTCGACTATTCGACTTCCTTTTCAGCTTCATAAAAATATTTAACAGAAACCTGTTCAACAGTTGACCTTATCCAAGCGCCTAACATCTACTTGACATGCATTGCTTTGAACTTCAAACAAGCTTGACCTTGATTAGCTAAATTTACTTGGATATTAAACTTTAAAAATTAAGCGATAGTTAAGAACCCAATAATAATGCAACGGTCAACGCGTCTATAAAACTTTAGTGCAGTAAGTAGTGACAGTAAAGGCGAGATTGTATGACTGTATCAATTTTTTATTTATTTTTTTATCTTCGTAAAGGGTTACATGAAAAGACTTGGGTTGCTATTCAGCAGAAGAAGCAATCAAGGAAGCAATTAATAGTAAACTTTAATTACATGAAGGAAAAAGGTGGGGAAATGGGAAGGACCAATTAAAAAATGTTTGACGGGGGAGAGAGGGGTCTTGTCGCTAATTGACTTCAATGTAATATTTTTAAGATTAAAAAAATAACTCAGAAAACAAGGCTTTTCTGTGAGAAAAACTGTTTAGTTTTGACAATGAGAGAGAAAAATCGAATGCTGTGATTATCCTTGTACAACCTCCATTGTCCACTGTCCTTCACTCGGGGGGGGAGCCTTACAACAAACTGCATTTGCTTTTGCTCTTGTCGGCCTTTGACTTCTTCTCGGGCGATTTCTTGTTGATCTGCCGCACCAGATCGTAAAATATCTGCAGAAAGACAAAGTCAAAGTCGGTATGAATTAGCTCGGGACGGGGCAAATGTTCCCGTCATATTACCTCGTTGACGTTGATCTTGGCTTTGGCTGAAGACTCCAAGAAGGTGCAGTTGTTGAACTGGCGGGCTAGGTTCTGTCCCTGATCCTTTCCGACGACACGTTCGTCCTCGAGATCACACTTGTTGCCTACGAGCACCAGCGGAACGTCGTCGGTGTCCTTGACGCGTAAGATCTGCTCCCGCAGGTCCTGCAGGTCGTTGAATGTCGACTGTGCGGTAATTGAGTACACCAAGACGAAACCCTGGCCGTTTTTCATGTATAGATCCCTCATTGCTGTGAATTGTTCCTGTTTTACATAATACCCTGTTAATACGGTTTTACGTGAATAAACGCCGATTCTTACTGTTCCGGCCGTATCGAGAATCTCTAGCATACACTGCTGCCCATCGACTTCGACCTGTTTGCGGTAGGAATCTTCAATGGTGGGGTCATATTTCTCGACGAAAATGCCTTGGACAAACTGGACCGTCAGGGCCGATTTTCCGACACCACCACTGCCGAGGACGACAATTTTGTATTCCCGCATTATTGCAAACCCTGCTAGAAAACCAGAACCATGTTAATCGCATTCTACGGTTAAAAGTCAGACTAAACACCTTAAGTTGAGAAGATGACTAAAAAAGGATCGAGTATGCGAGTAAGGCTATGAAAAATCGCGGACCAAACTAAAGGGCGCTGCCCATACAACACTTTATGTGTCAACCTCAACCCGTCAGTCGGCGTTGACCGCGTTGCCTAAATCCCTAAGAAAACAAATGACGCACGAAGGGCGTAACTTTCCTCGAATAGCCTTCACGCGCCTTCATTCTGCAATATCATTTACGTATATTTATTAAGAACTATTTGTTCGTCATTTAATCCAAAATTAGGCTTATTTTACTGTTTTATTAATTATAGTAAAACCGGTTACAATGTTTCTTATTGATTGGATATGCATCGGTCCTGGCGCTTCCGGGGGGGAGGGGAGCCAACTGGCTAAT
>JAIQCU010001582.1:0-18553 GCA_022114935.1 Leptestheria dahalacensis
GCGCGCCGGTCAGCAGCATCCACAGCGGCATGCTGGCGCCGATCAGCGTCACATTGATCGGCGTCGACGTATGCAGCGCCAGATACTGCAAGGTGTTGTAGGCGCCGACGCCGAGCAGGCCCAGCATCAGGAAGCGTCCGCCGAAGCCGCGCAGCGCCTCGCGCTCGCGCAGCACGCGCCAGCCCAGCGGCAACAGGATCAGCGCCGCCAGCACCCAGCGCAAGGTATTCAGCAGCACCGGCGAGACGCTGCCGACCGCAAGCCGGCCGACCACCGCATTGCCAGCCCAGAGCGCCGGCGGCAGTGTCAGCAGCAGTGCGGTACGCAGATCCAGACGGGCCATCGCTCGGTTTCCTTGATGCTGTAGTTTTCTTTAGCGAAGATCCGCAAAACCCCTGACCGATCGATTTGATCGGCACGCCCCTTCGACAAGTCCAGGGTGAGCCGGGTTTTGCAGAGCCTCCTTATTTCCGATCCGCGATCGCCATCGGGCGCCGCTCACACGGAGGTTCTTGGCCGCCGGGAAAAACCGACGACGCGGCTGTCCATCGCCACCGATTTCAGCAACGCCCAGACCGGCTTGCCGACCTCCAGTGCCAGGCGCTGCGCGCTGTCGGCGGTGACCAGCGCGCGGATCAGCGTGCCGCCGACATCGACGCTGACATCGACATAGCCGCCCTCGCGCGCCAGCAGCGCACTGACGCGGCCCGACAGGCGATTGGTGATCGAGGTGTCGAGCGGCTCGCTCAGCGCCAAGGCCACATCGCGAGCGCGGATGCGTACCCGCAGCGCCGCCCCCACCGGCATGCCGCCCTGCTGCACGCTCAACTCACCACCGGCGAACGCCAATCGCGTGACGCCCCGCGCCGCATCATGGGCAGCGACGGTACAGGCGATGACCGCGCCCGCCTCGAAACGGCCAATATGCGGACTCAGTTCGGGCGCGGAGATGATGTCGAGCAGCGGCCCGCTCGCGACCACACGCCCTTGATCGAGCACCAGCAGATGATCGGCCAAGCGAATCACCTCGTCGATCGCATGGCTGATGTAAAACATCGGTAGACCGAAGGCATCGCGCAGCGTCTCGATATACGGCAGCAGTTCGGCCTTGCGCGCCGGATCGAGTGCCGCCAGCGGTTCGTCGAGCAGCAGCCAGCGCGGCTGCGCCAGCAAGGCGCGCCCCAGGCCGACGCGTTGGCGCTCGCCGCCGGACAGATTGTGCGGACGCCGGTCGAGCAAATGGCCAATGCCGAGCAGCGCGACGATCTCGTCCTCGCCAATGCGCAGCGGACCACGGGCGCGCTTGAGGCCATAGCGCAGATTGCCACGCACGCTCAGGTGCGGAAACAGACGCGCATCCTGGAACACATAGCCAATGCCGCGCCGCTCTGGCGGTAGCCAGATGCCGCGCGCGGTATCGACGATGACCTCGCCGTCGAGCACGATGCGCGCCTCGGCTGGGCGGTTCGCACCGGCGACGCTGTTCACCAGCGTGGTCTTGCCAGCGCCGCTATGGCCGAACAACGCGGTAATGCCGCGTGCCGGCAACTGCTCGTCCACGGCCAGCGTGAAACCGGGCAAGGCATGGCGCACACGCAGTTCGATCATCGACGCCCGCCTTGCGATGGGGGGCCATGCTCGCGGCCCAGCATGCGCCCGACCCGGCGCTCCAGCAATTCAGCCAGCCACAGGGCGGTCAGCGCCAACAGCATCGACAACATCACCAGGCGCAGCGCGATCGCATCACCGTCTGGCATCTGCGTCGCGGTGTAGATCGCCAGTGGCAAGGTCCGGGTTTCGCCCTCGATGTTCGACGCAAATGTGATCGTCGCGCCAAATTCACCCAGGCTCGCGGCAAATGCCATCAAAAAACCGGAAACGATGCCCGGCAGCATCAGCGGCAGCGTCACCGTGCAAAACGCATCCAGGCGGCTTGCGCCGAGCGAGCGGGCAGCGAATTCAAGCCCGCCGTCGACCGCTTCAAGCGACAGCTTGATCGCCCGCACCGCCAGCGGAAACGCCATGACCGCCGCCGCCAGCACGGCGCCAGCCGTGGTGAACACCAGGCGGATGCCGAAGGTTTCATTAAGCCACTGGCCAACCGGCCCCTTGACGCCGAAGCCAAGCAACAGCAAGTAGCCAATCACCACCGGCGGCAGCACCAGTGGCGCGTGCAGCAGCGCATTCAGCACGCTCTGCCCGGGAAAGCGCAGGCGCACCAGCGCCCAGGCCGCAACCACGGCCGGCGGCAGCGTGCACAGGCCGGCGAGCACGCCGATCTGCAGCGATAGCCAGAGGGTATCGAGTTCGACAGGGCCAAGCCAGACAGACATCGGTCAGAAGTTCAATCAGGAGCGCATCACCAGCGCAGTCAGGGTTCAGTGAAGGACAGCCGAGGCTTCTCGGCAGGGTTGCAGCGTTTGGCTCGCCCCGCACCACGGGCCGTTGCGCCCAATCAAGCCGTTGCGCCAAAGCAAGCCGATTCGTCCAGCAAGCATATCAGCCGCCAGCGCCGCGCTGCGGAAACACGAGAAAACCATGCCGGTGGAAAATTTCACCCGCCTCGGGGGTCAGCAGCCGCTGATAAAACGCGCGCGCCGCCGGCGTTGCCTGCCCGGCAACCAGCGCCAGCGGATAGACGATCGGCGCATGTCGGTCGGTGTTGAAGCGTGCGGCCACGCGCACACGACTAGAGGCGAGCGCATCAGTCTCGTAGACGATGCCGGCCCGCGCCTCGCCGCGCTCGACCAGCGCGAGCGCCGCGCGCACATGGTCGGCACGCGCGAGCCGGCCGCGCATCGCCGGCCACACGCCAAGCGCTTCGAGCGCCTGCTGCGCATAGCGGCCCGCAGGCACATGCGCCGGGTCGCCGACGGCAATCCGGCCCTGACCGCTGGGATCCAGCGCCTGCAGCCAGTCGGCGCGGTCGAGCGAAAGCTTCAATGGATCGTCAGCCGCGACCACCAGCACCAAGCGGTTACCGACCAGCTTGCGGCGCGAAGCAGGCTCCAGCAGACCACGTTGTTGCAGATAATCGGTCCATTGTTCATCGGCCGAGATATACACCTGGGCCTGGGCGCCGGCCTCGATCTGCTTCGCCAGTGTTGACGACGCCGCAAACGAAAAACGCGGCCGCCCGCCTCCCTTCGCCTGGTGCAGCTTGGCCACCTCCTCCAAGGCGTTGCTCAGGCTCGCCGCCGCGAACACGGTGAATTCGGCAGCCACCGCGCCTCCTGCCGATGCGACCAGCAGGCAAGTCAGCAAGCACGACGCGGCCCTGCGATCCCACTCACGCCGCGGCCGCACCGCTGTCACTCCGATCAAGCCCGTCACTCCTTGTACCAGACGACCTGCTGTCAAATGAATGGCTTCGTCAAAAGGATGCATGGTGCTGGATGATCGGTCGCTCAAAGAAATCCGGGAACAATCCACGGACGATCCGAACAGTCCACATCGAACCTGTCCGGGCATTTGCATTAACATCAACGTTCCCGGGCAAGTTCGAGACTGACTGACTGGACGACGCGGGCTATTCCCGGCGTTCGCTCCCGTCAGGGCCATGGACCGGGGGCCGTCAAGTTTAAGCGAAGCCGTGCAAGCCCGGCCGCCATCGTCCGAACGAATCCATCCGCCATCATTACCCGTGAGGCCTCATGCAAGCCGCCTTCGAATTTCTGCGCGAACTCGCCGCCAACAACAATCGCGAGTGGTTCAATGAACAGAAGCCCCGCTTCACCGAGATCCAGCAGCAACTTCTGCGTTTCATCGACGACTTGCTGCAGCAACTCGCGCATCAGGACGAGCGCATGCTCGACATCGCGCCAAAGAACTGCCTGTTCCGTATCTACCGTGATGCGCGCTTTGCCAAAGACAAGTCGCCGTACAAGACCCACTTTGGCATCCACATGGTAACCAGCGGCGATCGTGCCGACTTCGGCCGGGCCGGCTATTACCTGCATCTCGAACCCGGCGCCAGCATGCTCGCTGGCGGCGCGCACTCGCCAACGCCGGAGTGGCTCAAGCGTATCCGCGGCAATCTCGCCGAACATGGCGACACCCTGACGAAGATCGTCAGCACGCCACGCTTCAAAAAGACTTTTGGCGAGGTTCAAGGTGAGCGTCTGAGCCGCAACCCCGTCGGCTGGCCCAGCGACCACCCGCAGATTGACTGGCTCAAACACAAGGCCCTGATGGTCAGCCACCCGCTCAGCGATGCGGAGGTCACCGGGCCCGACTTCATGAGCCACTGCATCGAAGTATTCGGCATCTACAAACCGTTCAGGGATTTTCTGAATCGACCTTGAGACGATGCAATCTTGCATCGACGCCCTCACGCATGCTTTGACCCCACGCCCACAGAAACTGCCATGAGCGCTACCGACGCCCAATATCGACAACTCGACGCGTGGATCGACGCGCACTTCGACGAGCAGGTCAGGTTCTTGCAGGCTCTGGTGCAGGTGCCGACTGACACCCCACCCGGCAACAACGCCCCACATGCCGAACACACCGCCGAACTACTCAAACTCATGGGTTTCGAGGCCGAGAAACACCCCGTGCCTGCATTCGAAGTCAATGCCTATGGCCTCGAATCGATCACCAACCTGATCGTGCGCCGGAAGTATGGTGAAGGAAAAACCATTGCCCTGAACGCCCATGGCGACGTGGTGCCGCCGGGTGAAGGATGGACGCATCCGCCTTATGGCGGCGAGATCCATCACGGCGCAATGTATGGCCGCGCCACCGCCGTGAGCAAGAGCGACTTCTCCACCTTCACCTTTGCCACACGGGCGCTCGAATCGCTGAACGCCCCGCTCAAGGGTGGCGTGGAACTGCACTTCACCTACGACGAGGAGTTCGGTGGTGAATTGGGACCCGGCTGGCTGCTGGCTCAAGGCCTGACCCAACCCGACCTGATGATCGCGGCCGGTTTCAGCTACCAGGTGGTCACTGCCCACAACGGCTGCCTGCAAATGGAAGTGACGGTGCACGGCGAGATGGCCCACGCGGCCATACCCGATAGCGGCACCGACGCGCTGCAAGGCGCAGTGCACATCCTGAACGCGCTGCATGCCCTTAACACACAGTATTTGAAAGTGACTTCGCAGGTCGAAGGCATCACCCACCCGTATCTGAACGTGGGCCTGATCACAGGCGGCACCAACACCAATGTCGTGCCAGGCAAAGTGAGCTTCAAGCTCGACCGTCGCATGATCCCTGAAGAGCATCCGGCTGAGGTCGAAGCATCCATCCGCCAGACCATTGCCGCAGCGGCCGCCAGCTTCAAGCCGCCACGCGGTGGCCAAAAACTGCTGGTGGAAGTGCGCCGCACGCTGCTGGCCAATGCCATGAAGCCCCTGCCCGGCAACCAGCCACTGGTCGATGCGATTCAAAAACACGGCGCGCGGATCTTTGGCGAAGCCATTCCCGCCGTGGGCACACCGCTCTACACCGATGTGCGTCTGTATGGGGAACGATGCATCCCGGGCGTGGTCTATGGTGCAGGCCCGCGCACTGTGCGCGAATCCAACGCCAAGCGCGCCGACGAACATGTGCAGCTCGAAGACCTGCGCCGCGCCACTCAGGTGATCGCGCGCACGCTGCTGGATTTGCTGGGCTGAGTGCGTGCAGCGTGTGCGCCAGGCTCCGCGACCCAGGCACGTCTATTACCGGTAAACGCCAGTACCCTGCCAGTCACGCCGCCGTTTGTTATTAAAGTTCGCCCCTCCCGTTCACTCTGCCATCCCGTCATGTCCACAACGATTGAACAACCGATCCAGTTCACCGCCAGATCACACGCGCCCGCGCACGAAGTCTGGAGCCTGGCCGCGATCGAAGCCCTGCTCGACCTGCCTTTTGCCGATCTGATCTTCAAGGCCCAGCAAGTGCATCGTGAACACTTCGCGCCAAACGAAGTGCAATTGTCGACGCTGCTGTCGATCAAGACCGGCGGTTGCCCGGAAGACTGTTCGTACTGCCCGCAGTCGGTGCATTACGACACTGGGGTCGAAGCCACCAAGCTGCTCGATGTCGAGGCCGTCCGCGAGGCAGCGCTGGCCGCGCGCGCGCAAGGCGCGACGCGCTTCTGCATGGGCGCCGCATGGCGCGAGCCGAAAGACCGCGACATCGAGAAGGTCGCCGAACTGATCCGCACCATCAAGGAACTTGACCTCGAAGCGTGCTGCACACTGGGGATGCTGTCGGCACCGCAGGCGAATACGCTCAAGGAAGCGGGACTTGACTACTACAACCACAACCTCGACACCGCGCCCGAACTCTACGGCAGCATCATCACCACCCGTGACTATCAGGACCGGCTCAACACTCTCGACCATGTGCGTGCCGCCGGCATGCACGTCTGCAGCGGCGGAATCGTCGGCATGGGCGAATCGCGCAAGGGGCGCGCGGGGCTGATTCACCAGCTCGCCAATATGGAGCCCTACCCCGATTCGGTGCCTATCAACAACCTCGTGCAGGTCGAAGGCACGCCGCTGGCGGGCACCGAGGCACTCGATCCGTTTGAATTCGTGCGCACCATTGCCGTCGCGCGCATCACCATGCCCACCGCCCGCGTGCGCCTTTCCGCCGGCCGCCAGGAGCTCGGCGAAGCGATCCAGGCCCTGTGCTTCATGGCCGGCGCGAATTCGATCTTCTATGGCGACAAGCTGCTGACCACCGGCAACCCGGACTGGGAACGCGACCAGCAACTGTTCGCGAAGCTGGGCCTCACGACCTGCTGAGCGCAAACACGCGGAACAACGTTTCCGAGTCCAGATGATCCGCCGCGTGGCGGGCGCGCTGCGCTGCATCCGCGCCCGCCACACGCGGCGCCACGCCCAGCAGCGGTGCGGCGATGCGGCGGCGGATCGCCGCAACGTTCTCATCGGCAAACGCCATGTCCGCGCTGCAGCAGTTGGCGACCCAGCCGATCAGCCGCAGTCCGCGCGCGGCAATCGCCTCCTGGGTCAGTAAGGCCTGATTGATGCAGCCCAGCCGCAGACCCACCACCATCACCACCGGCAAACCCAGGCGCACGGCGAGATCCGCCGTGTCCTCGTCATCGTTCAGCGGCACGCGAAATCCACCCACTCCCTCGACCACGCATGCGTCGGCCAGCGCGCTCAGACGCTGAAAGCGCGCAACGATCACCTCCGCATCGATCCGCACGCCCTCCAGTTCTGCGGCGATATGTGGCGCCGCCGCGGTGCGCAGCAGATACGGCGTGCGCATCTCCAGCGGCGGCCGCTCGCTTGAACAGGCCGCCAGCGCCTCGACATCCTCGTTGCACAACACGCCATCAACCAGTTCCGCGCCCGCGGCCACCGGCTTCATGCCAACGGTTCGCAGCCCTTGCTGCCCAAGGAAATGCAGCAAGGCCGAGGTCACCAGCGTCTTGCCGATTTCGGTATCGGTGCCGGTGACGAAGCAGGCCAGCGAAGAATGCGTAACGGTCATCACGAACGGCTCAACTACAAAGGGGTTACAAGGAATCCCGGGACGAGGCAGGCGAGGCGGGCAAGCCGGACAGCGCCACGCAAAGGCGTTCAAGATGCGCGTCCGTATGCGCCGCTGACAAGGTGATGCGCAGCCGCGCCGTACCCTGAGACACGGTTGGCGCGCGGATCGCGGTAATCCACAGGCCCTGCGTCTGCAATTGCGCCGATGCCGCCAGCACCGCCTCATTGCTGCCGAGAATCACTGGCTGCACCGCCGTGCGCGAAGGCAGGCGTCGCAGGTGGCTCAGACGCGGATCAGCGCAAAAGCGCTCAATCAGCGCGTTCAAATGCGCGCGCCGCGCACCGCCCTCTTCGCCCGCGATGATGTCCAGGCTGGTCATCAAGGCATGGGCCAGTGCCGGTGGCGCGGCCGTGGTGTAGATATACGGCCGGGCGCGCTGCACCATCCATTCGATCAAGGTCGCGTGCGCGACCACGAACGCACCACCAACACCCGCCGCCTTGCCAAGCGTGCCCATGTAAATCAGATTCGGAGAACGCAGCCCGCAGTGCGCGAGCGCCCCCTCACCAGAAGGCCCGAGCACGCCAAAGCCATGCGCATCGTCGACCAGTAGCAAGGCATCATGCTGCTCGCACAGGCGCAGCAACTGCGCCAGCGGCGCGATGTCGCCATCCATGCTGAACACGCTATCGGTCACCACCAGCTTGTGCCGCGCGGTGCTCGCCGCAAGCTTTGCCGCCAGCGCCTCGACATCGCCGTGTGGATAAAGCTCGAACGCGGCGCGGGCCAGCCGGATGCCGTCGATCAAAGACGCGTGGTTCAACGCTTCCGAGAACACCATGCAGTTCTCGCGATCCGCATCGACCAGCGCCCCAATCACTGCCAGATTCGCCATATAGCCGGTGCAGAAATACAGCGCACGCGCGTCGGGAATATGCTCGGCTTGTGTTGCCGCCAGACGCACTTCGAGATCGGCATGCGCGCGCGAGTGGCCGCTGATCAAATGCGATGCGCCACTGCCCACGCCATAGCGCGCTGCGCCTTCCTGCAGCGCCGCAATCACGCGCGGATGGTTCGCCAGGCCCAGATAGTCGTTGCTGTTGAACGCCAGCAGAGTCTGGCCGTGCACCAGCACCTCGGGCGCGCAAGCCGTCTCGGCCACGCGCAACTGGCGGCGCAGGCCCTGTGCTGTCAGCGCCTGCAGCTTCGCCTGCATGCGCTCCAGAGCGTATCCACTCATGATGCCAACACCTTTTCCAGTACCTGCACCGTGCGTGCAGTCAGCAGGTCAGCCTCGGCATCGCTGAGGATGTAAGGCGGCATGAAGTACACGGTGTTGCCGATCGGCCGCAGCAGCAACTCATGCTGCAAGGCTTCGCTAAAAAAACGCCGGGAGAACCCCGTGGCGTGCTCGGCATCATCGAACCTCACATCGAACGCGGTGATCATCCCGCGCTGACGCAGATGGCGCACACGCGAATGGTCAGCCAACGGCTGCAGGCCGCGCAGCAAGCGCGCACTCAAAGCCTCATTGCGCGCAAGTACCGGCTGTGTCTCGAAAATTTCCAGCGTCGCAAGCGCTGCACGGCAGGCAAGCGGATTGCCGGTGTACGAGTGCGAATGCAGGAAGCCCCGGCTGAATGCCGGATCGTAGAACGACTGGTAGATCGCGTCGTGCGTCATCACCAGCGACAGCGGCAGATAGCCGCCACTGATGCCCTTTGACAGACACATGAAGTCGGGCCAGATGCCCGCCTGCTCGCAGGCGAAGAAGCTGCCGGTACGGCCACAGCCGACCGCGATCTCATCGGCGATCAGGTGCACCCGATACTGGTCGCACAAGGTCCGCACCGCGCGCAGAAACTCTGGCCCGTGCATCGCCATGCCGCTCGCGCACTGCACCAGCGGCTCGAACACCACCGCGCAAATCTCGGCGCCGCGCTCATGCAGCAGTTGTTCCAGCGCCTGCAGGCTGCGCTGCGCCGGTGCCTCGGGAGCCTCGCCGGGACCGGCCAGACGTTCATCCGGCGAAGGCAGAAAATGCGCGGGCCGCAAAAGCGATGCATACGCGTCCCGGAATACCGCGACATCAGTGACCGACAGCGCCCCCACGGTTTCGCCGTGGTAGCCCCCCTCAAAACAGACGAAGTCTTGTTTGCGCGTGTGTCCGGCATTGCGCCACGCATGAAAGCTCATTTTCAGTGCGATCTCAATCGCCGATGCGCCGTCCGACGCATAGAAGCAATGCCCGAGCTGCCCCCCGGTCAGCGCCGCAAGCTTTTCCGACAAGGCCACCACCGGCTCGTGGGTGAAGCCCGCCAGCATCGCGTGCTCCAGCGTATCGAGCTGGTCCTTCAAGGCCGCGTTGATGCGGGGATTGGCATGACCAAACAGATTGACCCACCACGAACTCACGGCGTCGAGATAACGGCGTCCGTCGATGCCGGTGAGCCACGCACCCTGGCCGCTGCGCAAGGGCACGAGCGGCACGGTTTCGTGGTGTTGCATCTGCGTGCACGGATGCCAGACGCTGCGCAGACTGCGCGCGACGAGGTGCTCGCTTGGGCTTGACGACATGGCACGCATTCTACTATCGGGCATGAGCGTCACGCGCTGTCGCGCAAGACGCCTCAGGTCCCCGTGACGAGCGGTGTCTCTTCTTCGTCGCCCACCGGCAGCCGTCCGCCCGAGGCGCCAGGATTGGCACCGACTGACGCACCCACATGGGCGAGGATGCCACGCCGGGCTTGGCGCTTAAGCTCGGCAAAAGGACTGGAGCGCTTCAATGACACGCCGACCGAGAGCATATCCACCAGCAACAGCGACAGGATGCGCGAAACCATCGGAATATGATCGGGATTGCCATCATCATGTTCAATGGCCAGCGTGATGTGGGCGCGTTTGGCCAGCGGTGAGTTGCCCGGAGCAATGGCAATGATCGTTGCCCCGGAATTGACCGCAGCCTCAACGGTTGGCGCAAGATGGCGCAAGCGTCCCGAACTGGAAATGACGACTGCGACATCGCCTTGCTTCAGAAGCGCCGCCGACAGTTCCTGCAATTGCGGATCGACATAAGCCGCCGCAGGAATTCCCAAGTGGAAGAATTTCTGACGCGCATCCTCGGCGACCAGACCACAGCTGCCGAAGCCGTAAAACTCGATCTTGTCCGCTTGCGACAGCGCCTCGATTGCGCGAGTCAGCGCCTCGGCATTGAGGCTGTCGCGCACTTCCAGCATCGCCGAAACCGTGTTGTCCACCACCTTGACGCCCACGTCGAGCGACGAGTCGCCCACATGCACCTGGCTATGCGCAACCGGAACCGTACCGGTGACACCAGAGGCGAGCTTGAGCTTGAAGTCAGCCAGACCCTGGCAACCCAGGCTGCGGCAGAAACGAATGACCGTCGGCTGGCTGACCTCGGCGCGGCGCGAGATTTCCGAAATGGGATCGCTCATGACCGAACGCGGATGCGCCAGAATCAGGCTCGCAACCTTCTGCTCGGCGGGCGAGAACTGCGCCATGCTCTTGCGGATGCGTTCAAGAATCGGCACCGCGTTGCCGCCGCCCAGATGCTCGCCGAGAATCGC
This sequence comes from Leptestheria dahalacensis, assembly GCA_022114935.1. NCBI lineage: Eukaryota > Metazoa > Arthropoda > Branchiopoda > Diplostraca > Leptestheriidae > Leptestheria > Leptestheria dahalacensis. The sequence goes on from JAIQCU010001582.1 coordinate 11,046, forward strand.
GGCAACGCCCACGAAAGCCGGATACGGTGCCGTAATCACATAAGTCGGAACCTGCTGCATATAGTCGGCGAACCGGCCCTTGCTCTCGAAGCGGCTCCTGAACGGCGACTGCGCGAAGTAGTCGCCAAGTCGCGGCACCACGCCGCCGCCAATATAAATCCCCCCCAGCGTGCCAAGCGTCAGCGCCACATTCGAGGCCACCGTGCCCAGCATCGCGCAGAACGTCTCGACGGCTTCGCCGCAGAGTGCATCGCTGCCAGCCAGCGCACGCTGCACGATCTCTGGAGTGCCAAGGCGCTCATGCACCGCGCCACGCAACGCGCACAGGGCGTCGTGGATGGTCTCAATGCCCGGCCCAGAAACCAGACGCTCGGCCGATAAGTGCGGATACGTTTTCCAGCAGTAACGCAGGATCTCGATTTCACGCTCATCAGCGGGCGCAAACGAAACATGACCGCCCTCGCTGCCAAGCGCAATCCAGCGGCCCTCTGACGGAATCAGGCCGCCGACGCCAAGACCCGTGCCAGCGCCGACCAGACCGATCACGCCGCCAGGGCGCGCCTTGCCGCCCCCGACCTGCTGGCAGTGCTCGTGGTCCAGATGCGGCAGCGACATCGCCAGCGCAGTGAAGTCGTTCACCACCAGCAAGGTATCGAAGTTCAACCGTCGGCGCGTCGCCTCAATCGAAAATGCCCAACTGTGATTGGTCATCTTCACGTGTTCGCCATCGACCGGATTGGCAATATCAACCGCTGCGTGGCGCACCGGAGGCTCGCCCACGTCCTTCAGGTAGGCGGCGGCGGCGTCGAAGAACTCCGCATGGTCGGCACAGCGCAGCACGCGGATGCTGTCGATCTGTCCGGGCGAGCGTTCCAGCGCAAAGCGGGCAAAGGTGCCACCGACATCGGCCAGCATGCGAGGACCGTCCAGATACGCGCTGGCCTGCGATTCATCACAAATATTCTTGGGTGTGGAAGGCATGGAGGTTGAGGTATGGGTAAGCAATCAACAAGGCATCGACCCGCTTTGAACAAATCAAGCGCGATCCCGCAGCGCCGCCCGGTATTGCAGGCCAGCATCTTAACGCGCTTCCTGGCCTCTTCTGCCACATGAGTCGCCATGTGGATCACCAGGCGGACACACCACGCAGCCTCACGACTTTGGCGGTGGCTGGAGACAGGTTCGGGAATGCAAAGGACAGATCGTTCATCACAATCGACTACTACTCACCGATGAATTGAGAATCTGGCGAAAAGCCAGGACACTTTCAATTTTCATCTGATTAAAGTCATTGTTGCAATAATAATGTAGCTTTACTACAATGGCAACCGGTCGAGCCGGCTTAGAATACGATTTACACCGAAGTTGGCACAAATTTGTAGTTTTACTAGAAACCCAAGGCAATCCCGCCTGACGACTCTGGGCGCAACGCCGAGTGCATGCTCACATGCGCCGGGAACGAGCAACACCCGCTCCGCGCCCCATATTCAAGGAAGGAGACAAAATGAAAGCAAGACAGACAATGCTCGCCGTTCTCTCAGCAGCGGCAGTTGCCGGCGCATCCGCGCACGCAAACCAAGTGGAAGTGCTGCATTACTGGACCTCGGGCGGTGAAGCACGTTCAGCGGCCGAGCTGAAGAAGATCATGGAAGCCAAGGGCGTCGCGTGGAAAGACTTCGCGGTTGCCGGCGGCGGCGGCGAAAACGCGATGACGGCGCTGAAGGCTCGCGTGATCTCTGGAAACGCGCCAGCCGCCGCGCAGATCAAAGGCCCGTCAATCCAGGAGTGGGGCCAGGAAGGTGTGCTCGCGAACATCGATACCGTCGCCCGCGAAGGCAACTGGGAAAAACTGCTGCCGCCGGTCGTGGCGAACGTCATGAAATACAAGGGCCAGTACGTCGCCGCCCCAATCAACGTGCACCGCGTGAACTGGCTCTGGGTGAACCCGGAAGTGCTGAAAAAGGCCGGTGCCAAAGCCCCGGGCAACTGGGATGAGTTTTTCGACGCCGCCGACAAGATCAAGAAAGCCGGCATGATCGCGGTCGCCCATGGCGGCCAGCCATGGCAGGACGCGACGATCTTCGAATCGGTCGCGCTCGGCGTCGGCGGTGCCGATTTCTACCGCAAGGCCTTCGTCGGACTCGATCAGGCAACCCTGACCAGCCCGACGATGGTCAAGGCCTTCGACACCCTCGGCCGCATCAAGACCTATATCGACAAGGACGCGCCAGGCCGCGACTGGAACCTGGCGACCGCGATGGTCATCAGCGGACGCGCTGGCATGCAGTTCATGGGCGACTGGGCCAAGGGTGAATTCACCTCCGCCGGCAAGAAGCCGGGCAGCGATTTCCTGTGCCTTGCGGCGCCCGGCACCGACAAGGCTTTTACCTTCAACATCGACTCGCTGGCAATGTTCAAGCTCAAGGGCGAGGCCCAGCAAAAAGCTCAACTGACCCTGGCTGCCGCTGTCATGAGCCCGGAGTTCCAGGAGATGTTCAACCTCAACAAGGGATCGATCCCGGCACGCGCCGGCGCCACACGTGCCCGGTTCGACAGTTGCGCGGTCAAGTCGATGGATGACCTCGATGCCTCGAACAAGGGCGGCGGTCTGGTGCCAAGCTGGGCGCACGGCATGGCCATTGGCTCGGCAACCCAGGGCGCGATCGTCGACGTGATCGCCCGCTTCATGAACTCCAGCATGAGTTCGCAGCAGGCCGTGCAAGCCCTGGCCCGGGCGGCAAAAACACGATAAGCGCCAACGCCACCTCACCCGCCTGGCGGCGCCCGCGCACAACCGCGCGGCCCCGCCCCTCAGTGACCATGGAGATACTCATGCCAGAACAGCCCGGCTCCGCCGTAATGTCAGCGGTTCCGAATGTTGCCAAACCCTTAACCAGCGCGCCCACACAGCGCAAGCTTGCAATCTGGGCCGACACCTGGCTGCCGCGCATCGCGCTCTCGCCAACCCTGTTCGCCTCGCTGGTCTTTGTCTACGGCTTCATCGGACTCACAGCTTATCTGTCATTGACGGAATCACGCCTGCTGCCCAACTGGGAATTCGCCGGCCTGGTTCAGTATCAGCGCCTGTTCGAGATTGAGCGCTGGTGGGTGGCGGCCGCTAACCTTGCCATTTTTGGTGGCCTGTTCATTGGCTTCTGTCTCGCGCTCGGCCTGTTTCTCGCCGTGCTTCTGGACCAGCGCATCCGCGCCGAAGGGGCGCTGCGGCAGATCTACCTGTACCCGATGGCGCTGTCATTCATCGTCACCGGCACCGCCTGGAAGTGGATGCTCAACCCGGGCCTCGGCCTGGAAAAACTCATGCACGACTGGGGCTTCGAGAACTTCACCTTCGACTGGCTCGTCAACCCCGACATGGCGATCCATACCGTGGTGATCGCCGGCGTCTGGCAGTCCTCGGGCTTTGTCATGGCGCTGTTTCTCGCCGGTCTGCGCAGCATCGACGACAGCATCATCAAGGCCGCGATGGTCGATGGCGCCAGCCTGCCAACGATCTACTTGAAGATCGTGATCCCGGCATTGCGCCCGGTGTTCTTCTCGGTGCTGCTGGTGCTCTCGCACATCGCCATCAAGAGCTTCGACCTGGTGATGGCCCTCACCGGCGGCGGACCTGGCACCTCGACCGACGTGCCCGCGATCTTCATGTACCAGTTCTCCTTCACCCGTGGCCAGCTTGGCCTCGGTGCGGCGTCGGCCATGATGATGCTGATGACCATCCTCGCGGTGCTGGTTCCCCTCATGTACATGGAAGCAAAAGGAAGCCGTCATGGTCGCTAACGCACGCCCTTCGCTGCACCCGGGACGCCTGTTCATCTACACGCTGCTCGGCCTCATGGCCCTTTACTATCTGGTGCCGCTCTATGTGATGCTGACCACGTCGCTCAAGACTCTGGATGAAATCCGGGGCGGCAACTTGCTCGACCTGCCGCTCTCGCCAACCACCGAGGCCTGGGGCAAGGCCTGGGACAGCGCCTGCACCGGCGTCCGCTGCGAAGGCCTGGCACCGTTCTTCTGGAACTCGATGCTGATGACCGTGCCCGCGGTGCTGATCTCGACCCTGCTCGGCTCCATCAATGGCTATGTGCTCTCGCACTGGCGCTTCCGTGGCTCGGAGGTGCTGTTCACCGCGCTCATGGTCGGCTGCTTCATTCCATTTCAGGTGGTGATCCTGCCGATGGCGCGACTGCTCGGCGCATTCGGTCTGGCCAACACCACCGGCGGCCTGATCTTCGTGCACGTGGTGTACGGCGTCGCCTTCACCACCCTCTTTTTCCGCAACTACTACGTCACGGTTCCGGAGGAACTGGTGAAAGCCGCGCGCATCGACGGCGCCGACTTTTTCACCATCTACCGCAGGATCATCTTCCCGCTCTCGCTGCCGATTTTCATGGTCTGCTTCATCTGGCAGTTCACCCAGATCTGGAACGACTTCCTGTTCGGCGTGGTGTTTGGCGGCGCCGATGCGCAACCGGTGATGGTGGCGCTGAACAATCTCGTCAATACCTCGACCGGCGTGCGCGAATACAACGTACACATGGCGGCAGCAATCATCGCCGGCCTGCCAACCCTGTTGATCTACATGATCGCCGGAAAGTATTTCGTGCGCGGGCTGACCGCCGGCGCAGTCAAGGGCTGAACGCGAAACCGGCGCAAGCCGGGACCCCAGAAAACTGCAGCTGAGCATGACGGCCACCAGGCCCGTGCACAAACAGGAGACAAAGAAATGGCAAGCCTATCGATTCGCAATGTGCGCAAGATTTACCCGAACGGCAGCGAAGTGTTGAAGGGCATCAATATGGACATCGACCACGGTCAGTTCCTGATCCTGGTCGGCGGTTCCGGCTGCGGCAAATCCACGCTGCTCAACATGATCGCCGGCCTGGAAACGGTAACCCACGGCGACATCCGCATCGGCGAGCGCGTCGTCAACAACGTGCCGCCAAAATCACGCGACATCGCAATGGTGTTCCAGTCGTATGCGCTGTACCCGACGATGTCGGTGCGCGAGAACATCTCCTTCGGCCTCAATATCCGCAAGGTCGCCCGCAGCGAACAAGACATCATCGTCAACCGTGTGGCCGAAACCCTGCAGATCACACACCTGCTCGACCGCAAGCCGGCCATGCTCTCCGGCGGCCAGCGCCAGCGCGTGGCCATGGGCCGGGCCATCGCGCGCGATCCCGCGCTGTTCCTGTTCGATGAACCGCTCTCGAACCTTGACGCCAAGCTGCGCGTCGAAATGCGCGCCGAAATCAAGCTCTTGCACCAGCGCCTCGGCTCGACCATCGTCTACGTAACGCACGACCAGATCGAGGCCATGACCCTCGGCGACCGCATCGCGGTGATGAAGGATGGCGTCGTGCAGCAATTCGGCAGCCCGCAGGAAATCTACGACAGCCCGGCCAACCTCTTCGTCGCCGGCTTCATCGGCTCGCCATCCATGAACTTCCTGCGCGGCAAGCTGCGCAAGCACGGAGCAGGCCACGCGTTCGAACTGACTCACCTTGGCCAGACATTCGCGCTGCCACTGCCGGCGAGCATCGCGCACCGCGTTGGCACCTGGGAAAACCAGGAGGTGATTCTCGGCATCCGCCCCGAACACGTCACCGATGCCGCAAGTGCGCGCAATAGCGACGAGCACGAAGGCTACCGTCCCACCGAGGTTCCCGGCAAGATCGAACTGACCGAGCCGACCGGCCCCGACACCCTCGTCTTCGCGACCTTCAACGGCAGCCGCTTGACCTGCCGCGCTCACCCCCGCGCCGCCGTGGCACCGGGCCAACCGATGACCCTCGCCTTCGATCTCTCGAGAGCAGTGCTGTTCGATCCGCAGAGCGAAGAACGCATCGTCTGAACCATGTCTCTCGCGTTGCCCGCCGCCACAGCGGGCAACCCGAGCAGATCGCCCCCTGCCGCACGCAGTTCGCGCCACGCGCTCCATCGCACCATTCGCCCCTGGTGCGCTCGGCGCGCGCGCCCCCATTCGCCTGGCGATCAGGCACGTTATCTGGACTTGAAAACCGGACGTGAAAACCGGACTTGAAATGAGGAGAAAAAATGAAACACCACGGACTCAAAACCCTACCCGCTGCGCTGATACTGGCGCTCACCGCAATGAGCGCGCACGCCGCTCTGCCGCTGGACTTTGGCGGCTACTTCCGCTCCGGCATGGGCACCGCCAGCGACGGCGGCAAGGAAGCCTGCTTCGGCCTCGCCGGCGCGGGTGCCAAATACCGCCTTGGCAACGAATGCGAAACCTACGGTGAGCTGGCGCTGGGTGGCGAAGCCTACAAGGCAGAAAACGGCATGACCTTGCGCATCAACACGCGCCTAGCCTTCCTGGTCAACCAGAACCAAGACTGGGAACAATTCTCACCGTCTTGGCGCGAACTGAACGTGGTTGCCGAGAACATCGGCAGCGGCCCCTTCGAAAATGCCCGCGCCTGGGTTGGCAAGCGCTACTACGCCCGCCACGACGTCCATATCAACGATTATTACTTCTGGAACAACTCCGGCCCCGGTGCCGGCCTGGAAAACATCGCCGCCGGCCCCGGCAAGCTCTCGTACGCAGTCATCCGCAACGCCGACCCCAGCGACAGCGGCCGCAACGTCCTCACCCACGACGTGCGCTACTCCGGCCTCAAGGTCAACCCCGATGGCGAACTCACGGTCGGACTTCAGGCCAACCAGAAGCGCATCGCCAGCGGCTCGGCAAATGTCGCGGGCGGCAACCTGCTGACCCTGATGCATACCCAGAACAATCTGCTCGGCGGATTCAACAAGATCGCACTGCAGTTCGGCAAGGGCAGCGGCGCCGCCACCGGCGGCATGAACTTCGGCGCCTCGGCCGATGACAAGGTCGTCAGGCTGGTCGAACAGATCATGGTGCAGCCGCAGGACTCCAGCTGGTCTGGCATGGGCACACTGGTCTACGAAAAAAGCGAAATTGCGGGCGCCAGCAGCACATGGATGTCGCTTGGCGCACGCCCGGTCTACCACTTCAGCAAGAACCACAGTCTCGCGCTCGAACTCGGCCATGACGTCGTCAAGCCTGAAAACGGCCCCAGCCGCAACCTGACCAAGTTCACGATCGCACCGCAACTGAGTGCGGGCGGCAGCTTCTGGTCACGCCCGGTACTGCGTGCCTACTACACCTATGCAAAGTGGAACACCGCCGCACAGGAAGCCGCCGCAGCCGGCAACCCGCTATCGGCCACCGGCACCTTCGGCACCCGCTCCAGCGGCAGCACATTCGGCGTGCAGGTTGAAGCCTGGTGGTAAAAAAAGAAAAGGCTCACCTGCTGCACTACAATGCGCACCGCGCAAATGAACCACGAACGATGTAGGCTGTAATTTCCATACATTTCGAGTTGGGCCGACGCCCACGCCAACCTGCCTGCCCGGGCAAGGTGGATCGCGAAAGCGAATGTGGCTCCAGACGGAGCAACCAAGCGGGAAGCGTCGGCCCTCCGCACTGGAGGGCTTTTTGT